>JAHREE010000130.1:557274-574476 GCA_033628505.1 Tringa tobata | reverse complement strand
AAAAAAAAAAAAAAAAAAGAGGCAGCGAAGCCAAAAATAATAGAGAAAGTGTCGGTGCGGAGCCGGGCGGGGAGGGAAGGGACGGAGCGCTGTCACACCCCTGCCCGGGTCCTAGCGCCGCCCGCCCCGCAGCCCCTGCCCATCGCGCCCGGTCCTGCCCAGGCCCTGCGGGCACTGCCCGGGGTGCGCTCGAAAGGCAAGAGTTAACGTCTGTGCCCCACCATCACCACCTCCTATGTCGAGGCTCATCACTCCAATTATATATATATATGTGTATATATACATATTGTGTGTATATCTATATATATAACACCCCCCCAGAAACAAAAAACCCAACATTTTTCACTTTTCTAAGAACGCAAGGCTACTAGAAGCGTCAGCAGGTGAGATGCTACCAATAACACCAGAGCTATGGAAAAGCACCACGCTGACAAACCTTGCTTCTCCCATAAAGTTTGCTGATGTGCACGTACCACAGAGCCCCATCATTCCTACCGCTGTTCTCTGCCACTTCAGAACGTCCCCCGAAGTAACCTGCTGCAGGCACATTCGAGTCAAAAGCAGCCAGCTGGGTTTAAAAATGAACCCCTGGGGTACAGCAGCATACCCTCAGTTTCTTTTCAAAACCAAGCAGCAAAAACAATAATGCAATAACGTTTTCAAAAGCAGGTGCAGAGTGGTGCTCTCCAACCTGTAGACTTTGCTTTAAGAAAACACTGGCACATTTCTTAAGTTTCTGCAAACTTCACTGCCTCTTTTTTGTGTGTGTATGTGAGCTTTTCCAGCCAATGCTACCTTGTTTGCTCACAGCCTGAGTAACCCTTGGTATTTTTTTTTTTTGCCTCTTTGCTCAAATCACTCTCCCCAGGAGGTAGGTGCAAACACCAGGAGCCCTGAACACAAAGCAGTTGGAGAAGTGGCAAATGAGCCTAGGGATCCTCCACTGAAATAAAAGCAAGGTGGCAATTAGAGACTGGCAAGAGGACATCTGCATTGCCTCCAGTTTGTACACAATATCATATTAGAATAAATGTCTATACTGCCATAAAGGCTGGACTCGGACTGTTTTGTTTCTCTGTTTCCCAATCTTTCCTTCCTCCAGAAGGATTGCTGAACTGATCTAGCTGCAGCAAGCAATTTGGGAAATTTGGAAGTTAGAGGTGAAGGTTAAAGAAATCTTAAAGACATCTTGGCTTTTGATTGCTACAGATCTTGGTCTAAAGGCAACATATGCAGAGTGAGTCCTCCCCATCCTCTAAATCAGCAAATCGCATCCAGAAAAAAAACTACCTAGAAAACCATTTGACATTTCATCTAGAGGTGGGAAACCCCCTGCCAAGATTCAAAGGTGTAAGCTACTGTATAGATCCAGCAAACATCAGAGAAAAGAGAATTCATGCTTATTTAGCACCTAGATTAATTTCAAGGAATCAACTCATATTCCAGTTTCAAATGCTAAGTGCCATCTCTTTCAGGTGACAAGAGAAAATCATCCCCACCAAAAAAGTCACAGAAGAATGGGAGATCTGGTTTTAATCCAGTTATGTTGGTTTGGAAGATGCATACGTTGCAGAAGTTAATAGCTGTTTTAGTGGTACACATTTAATGCATTTAATCCCTTGCACAAGTTGAACACTTGGCACCCAGTTACCTCCTGTGACTGGGAGCCCAGTCTCCCAAGTGGTGACCTTATTAGCTCTTCCTGGAAGACGACGACCAGGAAGGAGAGAACTACAGAACTCTATGCAAGAGCATGCAAGGACACTTTTGCAGGGCTATATTTCATACAAGTCTCCTGGAGGAATTGTACAAACCCCTGCAAGAATTATATCCTAAAGGCCCACAGCTAACAGTGGAAAACTGGGCCCCGTATTAATTTCCTTTTATACCACAAACTTTATTTCCCTATGTTGAAATAGTAGTAGGTGTCCCTTGCTAGATATATTAGCCCCATCACCAGTATAGCTTTCTGGAAGGTATCAGCATATCTGATATGATGCCAGGCACCAGAGCAGATATCAGATAGTGCCAGACAGAAGGTGTCTATCCCACCATCTCCAGAGCTGCTTTCTGCAAGCAGTCTCTACTGTCCCAGCTAAGCACAGTCACCCAGAAGGACCTAGATACAAGGATCAGGAGTCACACTCTACACTGAGCCCTTCAGCTTCTGAGAAGCCTCATTGGTATATCCCCCTCCAGCAAGTAACAAGCTTTATGCACAAAGACAACCTCCCTTCAAGGCAGATGTTCATCATTCTCTCTTCGCAAGTTATTTCTTCTTTACTGTCTGATTGGCATTAAGTAGCTCTTTGTACCTAAGCTGGTTTGGGGCTAGGATCCAGCAGGAAGTAGATTTTTGCTTGCCTTCACAACCAGATCATACAGGACCTGAATGCCTGGTCCAGCAGGATCAGCCATGTAGCAGAGCAGATGATATACATGTGTTTCCTCCAAGCCAGGGACAGACACCAAGTATATTTGCTTTTTAGCAGGATGCTGTTGCCAAGACCCTGATTTTTTCTGGTGGGCTAGCACCAAAGACTGCAAGAATTTGGAGCCCAGAAAGAGACACTAGGCGGACCCAAGCATTGCAGCGAAGCTCTTCTCCAATACTGATGCATGAAGTAGTGCTGGGATCCCCATGGCTCTGATGCAGCCAAGGCTTTAAACAAAAGCAAAGAAGCTGCTCACGGGATCCAAAAAAAATAAAAATAAAAAAATTAAGTACTACCATACCTGCAGTCAGAGTTGTTTTATTCTAATTATGCCCTGAACTCCTTAAATCCTCCTCATCCTCCCTCCTGCTGCTCTGACTGCAAACTCAAGCGAGATGTCAGTGGGGTCCCATCACAGAGCCCCCCTCTCTGCCACCCGCTGCGGAGCCGGCTCCGCTCGCAGGACAGTGCAATAAGTGCTGCAGCACAGCAGAGGGAGCACAGTGTCCTGCTGGGAACCCCCCTCCGAGGGGGGACACCACCAGATAACAGCTTTTTTTTTTTTTTTGAGTGCCTGGCATTTGGAAAGGGTTTAAGCCTTTTATCCGGCCACCGTTTGCCTCAACACTCTTTGGTCTCAACCCTGAATCACGCAGATCTCAGCCACAGCAGTAAGGATGCCATTTCAGGACAGATGTTTGAAGTTGCTCTCACACGATGGCCTGCGGAGACCTAGACTGGTTTGGGGCACCAGATTTGTTAAGGAAATTCAGTATTAGAGGCCAGGGTGACTAGTGACCTTGCACAGTTTGAGTAGTTGCAGATTGAGACGTTGGGGCGAGTTTAGCAACTATCACCTTTTTTGATGCCACTCCACAGCAGAGGCACAAGTAAATATTAGGCAGGACCGTATCAGTACCTCCAGACACAGGTGAGCTCATCTCAAGTTACCCTTTAAAAGTTCTCCCCCGCCCCAGAGACTCATTCAAATAGGAGAGGGAAGGGAAGGCCACAGAAACAATCACAAAACAACTCCCAAGAAAAGGCACAACAGTCCCTTTAGCACGAGGGGGATCCGAGGAGTTTAAGAGGCAGCAGCACAAGGACCCAACCCAAAAACCTGACGCTTTAAGGCAAAGACAATGCTCTGCTTCTTCCCCAGCTCATGTTCACAACTAAGGGAAGGGCCAGTCACATCTGACAAAAGAAGAAGTTAGTTATATTTGATTAAGATAATATACTTTGATTGATAAATAAGCATTCTGTTTTCTCCCTCCTGTAGATTTTTTTTCCAACAGCTTCCCACAGCTCCTGAAGCACTGCTGGCTCTCTCCTGCAGATGCCGGGAGCTACGCAGGGCCAGCAAGGACCAGGGCTGGTGCTCAGACCAAGGGCTGCTGGGAAGGTCAGAGTGCTTTAGATGCAGATTGCACCCAGATGGTGATTTCCTCCTGGCACTGGTAGGAGTTGGGGAAGGCAGCCAGTCTCTCCAGCGCGCTCTGCCAGAGCTAGAGGCAGAAACTCCCTGGCAAAAGTCACGCCAGCATGCAGGTTTTATTAGGCCAGGACTGTGCAAGCCAATTTGCGTTACCACCAACTAGAGCAGGGAGATACAAGCAGGACAGAGTGCTCAAACATCATAACTGTATTCACTGCACAGTCCTTACCCTAAACAGCCTCCTCCCCGTACCCCAAAACGTGATTAATTTTTCTTTCAGACAGAGATGCTGTCACCTCCAGGAGGTATTTAATGGTCCCTTGCAAGCATGTAAGGGGAGCAACGGTCACCCAACCATTGACCTCTTGGGAAGGAACCAAATGCCACAGGAGTAAATTGCAGTGTGGAGAGGAGCTGACTCCAGAGTCCCTGATCCAGCCTTCCCTAAGGACCACATATTTGTATCAGAGAAGAATATCAGGAATAAACCTTCTCCTCTTTGAAGAGGTTTTCTGATATGTCTTACCTCTATAGCAGGACATCCTGACTGGAAGGTCTTGTAAGTGTGAAGATGCCAGCAAAGCAGGAGCCGGCATGGCTGCACACCTAAGCCATGGTTCATGTGATGAACAGCATTGCTGCCTAACCTTTTGTCTCCTGACCGCAACAGTTAGCATGGACTGGGTGAACCCTGGTCTCCTTGTCTGGGGCCCTAAGGGCCAAAATATTAACTAGAGACTACTTGGCCATCCCCAGCCACTGGCTAGACCACAGGGCGAGAGTGCCATACCCTTCCTGCGTGCCCAGGGACTGGGGATGCTTCCCCTCAGTAGGGACATTAAAGGAGTGGCTCCTCAACCAGATGTCTAGTTCCACAAGCAGCATTTGAGATCAGGCAGTGTGAGACCAGCCAAACTCACACCTTACTAGAAAGATGGGGTCACAACACACTAAGACTTGATCAGACTCAGGTCCACACTAGCTGGGCTTATTTTGGAAACAAAGGGAGGAAGAGGGACATTTTCTGATCTGCTAAAACATTTAGTTAGCAGAAGATTTGTCTGGAGATCTCTCCAAGCTGCAACCAGTGACCTCTAAGCTTGGCATGGACTTGTGGCCACTGAAAGCTTCCCTTTGACAGTGCAGCCCTGTGCACTCCTCTTGGATGACTTTTTAAAGCATCTTGGACGGTACAGTGCAGCACATCACATCACAGAGCCTCCCAGGCTCCCTGCAAGATAGGTGTGGAAAGCAGGAGAGAGAGATTTCCTATGGGAAGTGCCAACACAAAGCCTAATCTAAATCTAATCTGGACTTTTGAGTCCTACAACATGCTAAACTTCACCTCAAGCCTTTCCACCTCTTGTAGGAAAGGAGAGGTGCATCACACCTAAACAGGGTAGGAGAGCTGAAGAGGACAAAGGGAGATGACAGAGCAGCTCAAAGAGGAGCAGTAGCACGTGGACTTCATTGCTCTTACAGCTATGGTCTGTCCTCGGACTCCTGAGCATGCTCCACCTGAGGGCAAGATTCGAATCAGAGTCTGAAGGAACGTTGCTTATGGTTATTTTGGTATAAAGGAAAAAGTTACTTCTAAGTAGTGACTAGTTACTTCCAAGGGATGGATTGAATTCCTTCTCCTAACCAGTAGCTTAAGCTCTAGCCTGCCCCTTTAACACCCGAGTGTCAGTTTACCTTTCTGTAGCTATTAAACAGAGGACATCACCATTGAGCTCATCAGAGCACATCTCCGTTTCATGGCTCATTAACAATAGGACACAGTGTCTCCACCTGTATCATTGCTTCCCAGACCCTGCAGCAGCAGCCAACCAAGGACCAAAGTGCTCAGACTCCATCTGCATCCTGCCAGCATGTGCCTAAGAACCAGCACATCTCATCATTTTATGGGACATGATACAAACTGGTACAGCAGGGCTGCCGAGACCCAGTCATGCCACTGAAGTCACCTAAGATATGACATTCAGCAGGAGGTGTTTTTCCATTGCTTTGGTTTCTACATGGGCAAGATCATGGGAAATGCCTTCCCTTAGATGATGTTACAACTATACAAAGAGTCTTGCTAGCCTAATGAGTAGGTCTCAAGCAAGAGATAAACACAATAAATTTGCACAGAGCCACAGCTGAATAGCTGACTTCAGCCTTGGTTTAGCCTCAGAGCATTCAGAGATTGTTGATTCCAGTACAGAACACACTTGCCAGCCTTTTTTTGTGCAAGACCACAATTTAAAGAAAAAAAAAACCTCAGTAACTAGTCCAGCCACTGGCAACCCCAGCTCCCTTCTGCAGTTAGCAGCGACTCAATGTGAATATTTTCACTGCTGCTGGAGGCAACGTGCTGACGATAAGGAGTTTAACATGGCATTTATTTAGTTATTTTCAGAACGCTAATGGATTTAGAAATAAATGACAGTCCTTACCCAAGACTCAGCTGAACATGTTATGAAGCTCAGAGACCAGACTAGAGCAGCAGATCCAGATGATGTCATGTAATAGAGCAATAAAGAATTACACAAGTGAGGGCAGTAGATAAAAAACAGGAACACTCAGCAACATCTAAAGATGCAATAAAGAATAACCTTAAACCTTAGCTATGCACACTTGCAAAGCCCCTTGCCCAACACATCCAGTCAGATCACAAGACGTCCACGGACGTAAATATTTACCCGAAACCTTCATGACCAAGAAGAGGAGGGCACCAGGCACCAGCAGAGTTTCATACCAAGCAAAAACCCATGGCGAGCAGTGGAGATGAAAACAAGCTTAATGAAGACCAACATCTTCCAGGCAAAGAGGAGTCTTGAATCAGGCTCAGCAGCAGGTTCATGAGGACTTGCAGCACAGAGAAGCTGGAAGTCGGGAACAACTGTAACAGTTTTCAGACAAGCTAAAAACCCCACTTTTAACACAAAAAGGGATCATATGCTGGGGTGCGGTTGTGGAGATTCTTCACACTTTGGGATGATGACTTTCATCTCACTGAGCAGATACAATTGCTGGCAGCAAGAACACAAGAACAGAAAAAAGCCTCTCAAGTTCCACAACAAGCTTCAAAGCCCAATAGCATTTTACTCACTGTTAAAACAGATTCACAGTTTGCTATGGTTGTTTAACTTAGAGTTGCATGAAAAGCCTCTCATTTTTCTCTCCACCTTCCCACGGCAATGGGACAGTAGAGTACCAGTAGCAGGGATGCACTGGTTTTCCAAGTTAAGCGATTACAACTTGACACCTCTAGCTTTGACACTGCAGACTGGGATCAGAATTGGATATTTGGCAAACGGATGCAGTAGAAGAGGCGTTTCAAGAAACGTACCAAGTAGCAAGCAAACAGTTTGAGTGAGGAAAATGCTGCATCCCTGTCCAAGTCTTCTTAGAGAAGGAGCATTGCTGTCCTCTGTGGATTTACTGAGAGCAGACCGTCTCCATGTAGCCATGGGTTATCACATCTCAGCTTTGAGAGCCCATCACTTCAAAGCAAGATCAGTTTGAAGGAGACACCTGCCCTCTGAAACAAGTGAAGTGACATTACAGGTAATGCAACAGCACAACCAAACAGTGGAATCACACTCTGGGGCTCTGATCATGTGTGAGGAAGGGAATGTGGATACCAGCACCTGGTCCCTACAGGGACTGTATGGCCTCTTGGCCAGCCTGATACAGAAGTTTACGATGAGCTAAGGCTCCACCAGCAATAAAGCTATGTTAGAACTGCAGTTAGAAATAGATCCTCAGAGTAAGCCAAACTAATTGATGAGTTGAATGTCACCTCTGGACAGACCAATTCATGTCTTTACCTCCCCAGCATGGGCACAAATATTGCTTCCTTATTGCAGCCTGGAAGCAATAAGGGCATCTGTTTTCCCACTGTTAAGTAAAAGTCCATAGTGGTTACCAATGCACCTCAATAGCACAGGTAGGACGAAGCCTTTTAACAGCTGTTTCAGGTTGGTTGGGGGCACTAAGGGACAGGTATAGAGGTGTCTAGCTTGCAGTTCCCTACACCCACACTAGGGAAACAGAGGGACACACTTTGGTCATTTACAGTACAGATCTAATGATGTGTTTGTTAGCCATCTTCACCACTTTCCTTGGTAAGAAATGCTCTAATACAGAGCAGCCAGGCCACATTAATATCCTTAAAAAACGCAGAATCACTCGAGTTTTATAATTATGAAAGACTTCCATCCTCTTCCAGCCCTACAGATATAGGATAGAAACTCTCCCATTGACAAGTGAGCCTTTCAGAGCAATTTGGAGCGTGAAAGCAGTAGCCTGATAGGCACACACTGAAGCACAGAGCATTAAAAGAGCATTTCCACTGAAGCACAGAGCATTAAAAGAGCATTTCCATTAACCAAAAACTTAATCAGCTTCTTGATGATCAGTGGTATAATAGACTGTAGGAGCCACTGCCTGAAGATAGAGCCACAGCTTTGCCTCATTTTCACACCCAGGTAAGCAACAGGGTTGCAGAGAGGGACCATCACCTAGTGTGGTTTAGGATGCTGGTACACAGACCTTACCATCACTCCAGCATAAACACTAATAGCATCTCTCAACAGCAAATTCAAGATTCCGTAGTCCAACTTCCAGACAAGGAGAAAGAGTTACTCTCCCTACTGCCAGATTAAACAAAACCAAGCTCTTTTGATGTTAAAAGCCCAGCTGACTCAAATATGCAAGCTATTAGATAGCACTTGCTCTTTAAAACTAGTTTGAACCAGTAGCATTCCCACCACCTAGAAACTGGATAAATAAAGCTCTAAATGCCATTATGAAGCAGCTCGGTACCCATATAATTATATTTTTGTATTAAATGCCATAGACTATTGATGCCATCAAGGACTTACCTGCTTCCTCTGTGAATAGTGATGAAGTATAAGGCCAAGCAGAAGAGAGTCTGAAAGCATTACAAAAAGCCATCTTTCTTGCTCAAGCACACACTTGTATTTCTCTTCTGTTGCTTAATGCATATAGCTGTGAATCCATATTTTAAGTATAGGTGGAGTTAACTCAAAACTCAGAGTCTTCCTTCCTGACCTTGCATTTCAACTCACCATTGCTATGAGCTATCCCACAGCCCGTGTTGAACCAGCCAGTTTTCATTCAATCAAGGGCTTTCCTAAACATTAAGCAATATGCTTCTTTCCAGCTCACTTTCAGAAGAGACCTCCTGCAGGAGCTCAGAGGGTCTACAGACAAAGAGATCTACCTAGCTGAGGCTGGGCCATATCCATTTGCACCTTCCCTACAAGCAGCCATCACCTCACTGGTGGTTTTTTGGTTTGGTTTTCTTTTTTCCTCCCTTTCTCTGACACCAGCCCCACACCTCCGTTTTCCATGAGAGGGAAGAAAGAATAAACAGTTGAACAAGCCATTCTTGAGACAGAGCAGAATATTTCCAGTTGGAGGGGACCTACAAGAATCCTTTAAGTCTAATTGTGAGATGATTAAGCCTGCTCTCTGCAACCCTTTGTGACAGAGAGGAACTGTTTCAGAGTTATCTGGAAGCTCTCAGAGTTTTTTTTCAGTCTTTGCAAGGCAAAGGGAAACAAGCCTTTGGCATTTGATGTCACCTGCCAGTTCACCTGAAGTCCCCTAGAAGTCATCTGCCAGTCTACAAATGGTTCAAGAAGAAGCTGTTATAAGAAAACTTCCAGGTAAACTGAAAGATTTTGCCATGTTTTACGGCTCCTGTTATGTGGCTTACTTTGTCCCATTCATATGCATAATCAAGCATCTTGGCATTAACACTCAGCATTTTAATAATTCAGCTCCATTGCTTGGCATGGAGCATCGGGCAGGTAGGTTTAAAGCCTGCAGTTGGAACCACTCACTCCAACTTTGTTGGCAGAGCTAAACAGGATCCTGAGAGCAAACAATAAAATGATTACAGTTTCTCAGAAACTGATCTGTGAGGAAAGCAATTGTGGACAGGCTTCGAGACAGAGGAACTGGAAAGAAACAGCACAAAACCAAGCAAGGTAATTTTGGCTTACTAGCAGGAAAGTTTTCAACTATTAAGCCAGTTAGACTGCAGTCTAGTCATCCTCTCCCAGGAGAGTATTATTCCTGCACAAACTGGAAAAACCCAAAGGTTGCAGTATAGGAAGCAAGGGTTTTTTTGGTGTTTGGTTGGGCTTTATTTTTAAACAGCAGAGAGTTGGAAGAAAAACAAGAGGCTCTTATCTCTGAATTCAGTGTCTTACCATCAAGTCCTGTGCCAGCAGAATATAAAATTACTTCCTCATCACAAAAAAGATCCCTACATGTAAAGGGATGCAAGATATTCAGTGTAAGATTCATTTCTAAAACCTTGCAAGTTCACACAACTATATAACCGTGTTCATATGCACAGATACCTCAAGACACCTAAAATCTCTTTTGGTAAGATATTTTCTTACCTAGGCAAGAGTCCATAACCCATCTGGATTGTTTCAACTCATACAGATGTGAATGGACACACTCAGCCTCAGCACACAACACCAAACCCACAAAGTCTCCCCCTCTAGGCTTGAAAACTTCAACCTGATGTCTCAGCTTCCATCACATTTTTTATATAGCCCATTTGTTCTCCACTTGGGGTTGCAGAATTATATGAGAAGTCTTGAAGTACTGTTAGTAGGGCTCTTACCCCAACAATGAGCAGAAGCAAGTTTTATACATCAAACTGACAGAAACCAGCCCTTATTTGCCAGTTTGAGAGCTGTAGTTAGAATTGTTCGTCATGACAGACTTGTGTATGCCAAGCTGCAGATCCTGTTCTACAGACAGCTGCAATTGCAACACCTACTGCCTGTCCTTCACTTCTAGATGATTTTTTTTTTTTCTGGGTGTCCTAGCTGAAGATAACAAGTAGACTTCAAAGAGCCACCTACAGAAGCATTGGCACACTATCATCCATTCAGATGGTTTCCTCTTGCAGACAGACTGGCTCCTGGCTAGCAATCTTGAGAAAGTTGGTAGAAGAGACTGAAATTAAAGCAGAGAGTAACTTGACAGTAATTTCCTTCTCTGGGGAGCTTCCACATGCCCTGCCCTTTTAACAGCCTTCCAGTGAGAAAGAACATCCTGAAGTCCTAGGATGTGGCAAGTGATTGCACACAAAGACAGAGTAAAGCATGTCAGGAGCCCAAGTCCTTCATCACAACACTATGTCCTTCCCTTTCTTGTTTTTTCCTGGGTTGTCAAAGTCCACAAGAGTTCAACCAGTTTGAAGTATCCACAAGGATGGGCTTGTAGAGGGAGCAGCAATGTCATTTCTAATTTCTCAATACCAGAACAAACAAATCTAGGGTTTCACTTAGAGAATATTCCTTGTGCTGATTTAACACCCACTACAGAACCACCATTTAGCCTCTAAATGAAGCCAAACACTTTTGGTAGTCTAAGAGTATTTTCTCCCAACCCGATTAAGAAATCTGAGAAAAATCATACATCAAGTCTTCTGAAAACCTCTGGTATGTGAGAAACTCCAACAGACTGATATGAAGAGATGTAGCGAGATTCAGCTTATTAGACTGGTCTGCAATTGCTGTTCCCACAAGAGAATGTTTTTTTCACCCTGGTAAGCTAGACAGCAGTTTGATTTTAGGAACATTTTAGTTCAGAGCTAGAAACAGCTCGTCTATTCACAGCATTTTCTTTCCCCAAGACCAGTGACAGCCTCAGATCATTTTGTCTCTGAACATTGAGATCTTCAGACCTGCTGGGAAACAGATAAGTAGCTAGAATTGGGGTCACAGAGTTGACATTATTAAACCAACTAATGCATGATGCTGCTGAGTGGAGGATGTCCTTAAGTAAGCAAGTTTACCGTAACTCCATACTGCTCTAAGCTTTAAGGAAGGAGAGGTCCTTTCCTGAAGCAACCCTCCTGCACATCAGCAAGAGGTTCCTTCCATCCCCTTTCAGGTTCCCAATATGCTGATCCACAAAAGATACCTTGTCGAAGATTCCTACAAGTGTATTTGCCTTTGTACACAAACACACCAGGCACTTATGCTGTACATTAAGGAGCTAGCAATGCTCTTCCCTCAAACAACGCAAAAACATTTAGATAAGAGGTTGCATTACATCTACTTCATATCCTTGGCCACACGGCTATTTCAAGATGGTTGTCCATTTCCCCTCACCCAGGTCACGGTTGACATGAACTTCATTCCTTCAAATCTTTCTCTCACTGTCAGACTAATCTACCAACAGGCTGTGCTGCTGTCGGCTGGCAAAAATAGAGGGGAGAAAATCAAGGCAGCATTTGAAGAGAGCAATCTCAGGCAGGCTGCTGCTCTCACACAGTTCTTTTTTCAGCCTGGAGACACAAAGCAGATACCCATGGCGCATTGGAATAGAGGGCTGGCGTACCATTGCAAATATTTTATTGACTATGTACTGAGAACACCACAGCAGTTAACTGCCAGCCATCTTCTGTCAACATGTGCTGCAGGACTCCTTTCTAGCTTAGTCAGGTTATTTTGATGATTGATACCTGAACTGTCACAGTCGAAATACTTTGCTGTGCTCTGAAGCAATGCTATGTGGATTACTAAGTACCGAGAGCCACTTATGGCCATATTCGTTGAGTAACACTATCTCCCCAGGCCTTTTGTTGCCTCCTCAGGATATGGGCATTCCATGCCCAGCAGACTGGGATGAAGATAGATATCTGGTAAATTAAATACTCTTGTAACTTAGCAAGAAATCCACACTAAAATTTGACCTGTGCTTGATACCCAGCTTTGTGTACCTTCACCATGAGAAACCTTCCACCAGGCAGCCTGCCTAGACATCACATCTCTGGTTTCAGTCCCTCAGAAGCAGACTCACGAAGCAATTTGTGTCCTCACTGGAGACAGGTTGATTCTGTCTCAATTCAGGTTTCAAGCTCTACCCCAAGCAACATAAACAAGATCTGGCAGCCTTAGAGAAGTTCAAAACCTTGTCCCTTATTGCCCAAGGTACATGCTCCAGCTCAGAACAGCTTAGCACAATTTGCAGTTTTCTGCAGTCTATATCAAATTTATCACTGCCTAGATCTGGTGTGGGTTGAGTCACTGGACTGCTTTCAACCTCACTCATAAAAGAGGCTGAAATCACTAACTAGCAGTGTCCCAATCCCAGAAATCATACTGAAGTGCTGGGAACACCATCCTAGCCAGATTCAAGGTTGTTATCTGACTTTCTGAAACATTAAGATGTTCACCTGGTACATTTCCCCTATGGGAAAGTTTATGATCATCAACAAGGAATGAAAACTATGAGGAAAGAATTTAATAAGTCCTATGAAAAATGTAAGAAACAGCTTAGTAAGAACTGGGGAAGAGAACAGGATGCAGACAGCTAAAGACACAGCTCATCTCCTTACCACATCCACAGAGTGAGTGTTTCTGGCCATACTTCCTACACAAACATCCCACTAAGGTTTTGGCCATGCATAAGAAAAGCTAAAGCCTGGAGCACTGTCGCTATCAGTACATTAGCTTTGAACACAGCTGGTGATGGGTATGGTGCAAAGCAAGAGCATCTCAAGAGCATAAGAACAGCTCCTTCCACCGGTCAAAAAAACCTGCATTCAGCCTAGTGTCCTGGACTGGGTAACAGCTACCAACAAATACCTAGACGAGAGCTTTAGCACTAGCCCAGACTATAAGGAAGCCTCCTAGGGCATCCTCTAACAAGTCTGGAGACCAAGGACTTTCAGAGTTAGAGGTGGGTCTCTGTGCTCCATAACCTGCAGCAGGGAGCTCCACAGCTTAGCACGTTGCCACAAGAATAGTTTCCTTTTGCTAGATTTTTAAGCAAAAACCTCTGCATAACATGCCTTCATTTCCCACCTCTGTCTGCACCCTTCAGCCTCTTGTGTCCTTTTCCAGATTGGAGATAATCTAAATTTTTGTTATTTCTTCTACAGAAGCTGTTCTTGACCTTGGCCCTCACTGTTGCTTTTCTGACCCTCCAGTGATGCCTAGGGCTGCTGGGGGGGGCAGTGCAGGCACCTCTGCATTTTGGAACACTGCATTTTACAGGAGAACAAGCCAGATTTCAAGGAACAAGGCGAGTAAAGACATATGAGGACACCCCTCCTTACGTACCAGAGGTCACAGTGCTTTTCCTCCATTATTGTCTGGGTAAGCCAGAAACATCTTCACTGCACTTCCAGTAAGCAAAAGGCCTTAAACCAAAGGAAGCTCAGATCATACAGTGTCATTCTGATCTTTGGCAACACAAATATAATTAGTTGTGGCCTAGAGAAATAAGACTTTGACAGGCTATTTTAGGTAGGTTAAGCAAATTTGGCTCAATAACACAAGTTTATGCTTTGCTTCCTTCTCAATTATGCCCCAGTGATGACACTGGAGCACAGTTTAATGAAAACAGAGTTGATTAACAGTGCAAAAGAGAACCCCCCACTGAACCAGAGTTGGGAGTTAAATAATTGTCCAGTTATTATCCTAAGAGAATACTTGCTGCTACCATAAAAGATTTCCAGAAGTCTAGTCCTTAATGAAGCAGTAGCATCTCTGCTCCAAAGCAAGGTGATTTGCACAGCGATTTCAGCCACCTGGAAGATATTTTTTTTTTTTGGAAGTCACAAAGCATGGCAGCCTGGAGAACAGAACAGAGAGCTCTGGGGGAAGCAGCTGAGATAATTTGAAGCAGAGATCCCACAGGTAAAAATTTCTCTATTAGAGGGAGAGCTACAGAGACATACTTTCAATCAACCTTCCCTGAGAACAGGCTAAGTATGGGATGGATCATGGCAGAAGAAACAACAGGTCTTCCTGCACTGTACAACTCTTACATTTTACAGCAGGGACTCCCATATACTCCGAGCAAAGACTCAGGGTAGTATTCCTATTACCAGACCATTGTGCTGATGCAAGACGGATACTGGAGTTCTGGGAATTGGCTGGAGGCACCTGATCTGTTTAAGATGACCAGGTAGCCCCCAAGGCTCCCTAAAGCTCCTATTAACACCATTACAACCATAGAATCCATAAAATAGTTTGGGTTGGAAGAAACATTTAAAGGGCAAAAACTTGAGCATCAGAAGTTCCATCTAAACATGAGGAGGAACTTCTTTACTTTGAGGGTGGCAGAGCACTGGAACAGGCTGCCCAGAGAGGTGGTGGAGTCTCCATCTCTGGAGACATTCAAAACCCACCTGGGCATGTTCCTGTGCAGCCTGCTCTAGGTGAACCTGCTTTGGCAGGGGAGTTGGAATAGATGATCTCCAGAGGTCCCTTCCAACCCCATATCATTCTGTGATTCTGTCATCTAGTCCAACCCCCCTGCAATAAGCAGGGACATTTTCAACTAGGTCAGGTTACTCAGAGCCCCCTCCAACCTGACCTTGAATGTTTCCAGGGATGGGGCATCTACCACCTCTCTGGGCAACCTGTTCCAGTGATCCACCAGCCTCATTGTAAAAAAATTTTCTTCCTTCTATCTAGTCTGAATCTTCCTGCTTTCAGTTTAAAACCATTACACTTGCCCTGTCACAACAAGCCCTGATCAAACATGTGTCCCCATCTTTCTTATAAGCCTGCTTTAAGAATGGAAAGACCACAATAATGTATCCTTGGAGCCTTCTCTTCTCCAGGTCAAACAACTCCAACTCTCTCAGCCTGTCCTCATAAAGAGGTGTTCCAGCCCTCTGATCATTTTTGTGGCCCTCCTCTGGGGCCTCTCCAACGTGCCTATGTCTTTCCTGTCTTGAGGGCTCCAGAGCTGGACACAATACTCCAGGTGTGGTCTCACCGGAGCAGAGGGACAGAATCACCTCCCTTGACCAGCTGGCCACAGTTCCTTTGATGCAATCCAGGGTACAGTTGGCAAATCTTTGGACATGGTTATTTGGCACAGGAAAAATCAACACTTTTCTACCTGTATCCTTTGAAGCCAGCACCTCAGAACTGGAAGCTCTCCACAAGTTGAGGAACAGCAATTTTTGGGTGGGTTCCAAGTACTTTTCTCAAACTGCTCCTGGCCAACCCAAACTCTTGAGAGTTGGCAAGTGCTGGGAATTCCAGCCATGGTCAGCCTGGGCCATTGCCTGCATACCTGCATGAATGAACTTGCAGGACCAGCAAGCACAGGAGCTGTCCAGGGCATCCTCAAAGTCCTCCATCTCCTCCTTCATCCACCCTGCAGCTTTGCAGGGCAGAGAGACCTCATCCCCAATTGCATGCTCCACCACTTAGCACCCTGTCCGATCCACAGGGTACTCACCACTCAGAAATATTTTCTATTTTGTCTTCATCACACTAACAGTGAGTTTCAAAGCAAGAAAAAACAACTCTCACTAGGACAAGTTCTCGCCATCTGCTTCATAGCCCACTCAGGATCCCTCATCCCATGTGGGAAGCAGAAAGATATAGGCTGAGCAGATTTCCTATGGCTAGCCTTGCCTTCAACCTCACCATCCAAAATCAGTGCTAATTATCATTCCTGCCATCACCATCTCTACCAGAGGGAGGCACACTCCATGGGCCACTCCACCGCCTTGCAACCAATCTCACCTCCTGCAGATCATGCTGCTTCATCCTAAACCAGAACTGTTTTTTCCCCTTTCAGCACAGCAGCCCAAGGCTGGACTGATGCGCCAAGAGTTACACAGGGCTGTGCTGATCCTCCGAATACAGTCGGGAAAGGGCCAGCATCTCCATGCAGGAAGGCCCCCAGCCTCCGGAAGGAGCTCCAAGGGGAAACACTCACTCAGTGGCTTCCTGGCTCAGCCAGCCGGGGAGGCTGTTTGTCCCCTGGACGGGGCTGCCAGCACACTACTGCATTTCATCTCAGCTTGTAACAATTACCCACAGCCAGAGGCAGCCCCAGGGACTGTGCTTGGGCATCAGGGACAAAGCCACAAGAGCGGAGAGTGTCCAAAAGCGTCTCATCCTTTCAGCATCTCATGAAGAGGTATCTCAGCTTCTGCATGGGCTTCCCCCCCCATACCCCCAAGCTTCAAAGAAAAAAGGGTTGGAGGAGATAAAGGCAAAGATAAAGCTGTGTGCCAAAATTCAGAAGGGGAATAGAGCAACGGAAGCAAAGTTTAGGTCTTTTTAGTCCCAGCTGTGCATCTGGGAGATAATTCCTCCTCAGTGCCCTGTGGCTCATTCCTTGCTCAGATAAGCCCAACACCCCCCCATCCCCATTACTTTATTGCCCACAGAGGGACTGTTGCTTGGACAGAGACTATCCCTATGAGGAGCAGCAAGGAAGAAAGCTACAGCTGAGAACAGCACATTCACTTTAAGCTTTCTGGCTCAAGGGGATGGGGGGGGGGGGAGGGGGGAAGGGGTGGGT
>JAHREE010000130.1:457194-556942 GCA_033628505.1 Tringa tobata | reverse complement strand
GGGAGGGGGGAAGGGGTGGGTAATAATAAAATTTAAAAAAAAGTTGAGTTGTGTGCAAGAAATGCTGTGTTTTATTACTGAACAAGTTTGTCTATAAGGCAGATCCCAATTAAGGGTGTCATTTCTGAGCGCCACAATATTCCCAGCACAAACACAGTCTGCTCACAGCATTCAATTCTTAGAAAAATTAAAGCAGCAGGCATGGCAGCAGGCCTTCAAAGGCTGCTCTCTAGGTTTTCAGCGGTCCAGAGAAAGCCAAAGGCACACAAACGGATGTATCTGCTGCTTTTAAGCACGTATATCTGTAACAGACTTTCTTAGGGTGCCCAAAATAAGCAGTCTGGGCAATCTACAAGTGTTTCCTAAATTCAAAGAGGTCTAACCAGGTGTAGACAGAAGCAAGTACTTTGCAGAAAAGCAACTGCAGCTAGTTCATCTTCATTTAAAATTGCTTTCCGGATTTCCATCAATTTGTGTACCCTTTAGCCCAACATCACAGCACTAACTGACCTTAGAGAAGTCATTTGGACTTCTCATCTCCTCCAGAATAATGAGGAAATGAGGAGAAGGCTGCCAATACCTTTCTTGAGTCCTGGTTGTATCCTTGCCTCTGGATGGGTCTCATCCACCTCCACTGCTGTTTCATTTCTCTGGTTGGAGCCAGATAAGCTGTCCAGTTATTTTCCTCTTGGTACGATTTTAAAGGGAAAGTAGAAGGCACTTAAATGAGAGTGGTTTGGTTTGATTTTTTTTTTCTAGAGGTAGGAATCAACATGCAGCCTGCTTTGCTCACTCACTTTGTTAGCGACAAGTGTTTCACATCCAGCTTCCCCTGCCCACTCCATCCTGGTACACACACCCTTGATCCCAGGGTGGCCAAAGCCAAGCTTATGACTGAGGCCATTTCAGTAGGTAGCTGCACTTTAACGCAGTCTGCAGCAAGGTCACACACTGTAAACACCTTGAATTTGTCAAAATGGACTTTGCTACATCTAAAAGAACCCCACAATAGCATAAAAGTTTCTCTTTAGAGAGACAGCCTGAAAAACCATTGAGAAAGCCACCATTTAGCAAATGGATTTCTATGTTGCCCTCAATGCAGTCATTCTGCTGTGCCGGACTGTTTTTGTGCTGCAAAGTTAACTCTTCCAGACAAAAGAGGGAACACTGAATGGGTTATGACTTCCTTCTGTTAAGTCATTTAATAAGAAAGGAAACCCCAGCAGAATACACAGCACAGCATGTCCTGCTTTGTCCTGCACCATAGGATTCCTGTTCTGCACATCTTGAATTTGACTGAATTTAATTGCAGAGTTCTGCTTTTTTTCCCTAAAAGAACATTTTAGAGAGCTGACATCTCCCAGCATGAGCGCCTTTGAGTGTCAGAGGCTTTTCTGAGGATGTCATGTTTGTACAGCCACAAGAGCCAAGGACAGCGTCAGGAGGAACCTCGACCACCATGCAACAACCATGCTTTTGTAAGCCAACAAGATGAAGCCCAGAATAGGTACGTATGGTCGGCTCTGCTCAGTTCTGGCTAGCGTTCCTCTTTGCTATGAAACAACAGATGTCATAGCGAGGCCAAGTCTCCTGTGAGATTACACACATGATTTAGCCCTTGCAACCTTGCCAACCTCACACATCATTATCACAGCCACTTCTCATGCCGCCTCTACAACACCACCTTAGCCTACAGGCTTGCAGTATGATTTGGCCATCAAACCCATAAGGAGGATTGCTTGACAAAAAGCCCTCTGAAGTGGTCCTGAACTCCTGCCCTTTTGGATTGCGGATGGATAAATCCTGAATTTGTTTTCACACACTCCAAGTTAAAAGTTTGTCAGATGTGAAACCGGACATTTAGCCAAAAAGAGTTGCCGAAGCCCAAGTTCAAAAGACTCTCAGATCTGCTATAAATTTCCAAGCTGTATCTCAAGGGAGAGTGTCTGCAGGGATTAAACACTCTGTGCCTCAGAAAAAGATAAACTTGCTCTCCAGTTGTAACATGGGGGTGTTATCCCAGGGGTTAATTTTAGGTTTTTAACGGGCAGAAATTACTCACATGGGAGACTTGTTGGGCGGGTAGGGGGTTGCAGAAACAAACCTATCTTGCAATCCAGCATGACTTTTGTAGTGTTTTCCACTTAAGAAGCTTTAATTTCAAAGAGTTGTTTTGCATTTCATCTCAAAGTTCATTTGGATTGAAAGAAACACCACTGCCAGAGAAGATAGGAGTGCTTTAGGCTAACACGTCTGGGTCCATTAGTTAACTGAAGGCTCATGCAAGATGTGCAACCACAGACAGCTTACCCCTCGTCTCTGCAAAGGGGATGCCCTGTTACAGAAGAATTTTCCTTAATGCAGTCAGCCTCTCATTTTACAGGCAAGGAGTGCTCACAGGCAGAACAGAGCATCCCAAAGCCATACCAGCACTGGTAGTGTAGAGGACAAGGAACACCTCCGGTCTGGAACATTACAGCACCTATGGTGCATGAGCCACAATGCCGATCCGTTCTCCCCCAGAAGATGAGGGACCAGAAGACCATGGGTATTATTCAAGAGGAGACCCCCAAATCGTTGATGACATTGAGGGAATAGCCCTTTTAAGTGGATCAGACTAGTTCTGGTTAGCAGATTCTTGCTACACTGAGCCACAGGATGAGCCAAAGGCTCAACTACCCACAGTGATTTTCAGATATCCAAGAGAGGTTATTTTGAGTGCTATGTAATAGATATATGGCATTACCCTGGGGGACCCTTAAGTAAAATTTAATTTTAACTGCTCGGATGGTACCCATATTTCTATATTAAGATAATGCACTGTAATATAAGCAGGTATTAGAATGTTGTTTTAAAGACCAACTGCCTCATACTTTCCACTGGCAAACACGCTCGTTAAAGTCATCACTAGTAGTCACAAATCTTACTAACATCACAGTACCCCAAATAAGTCACCTCATTACTTATTTGCTAACTTTGGAAGTGTTGTTACCTCAGACACAAGCGACCAAAGCAAACAGAATGTTTTTATTTTTAAACCTACCCTTATGGAGGGACCAACAGGCAGCGACAGAGTTGCTTTTGGGTAGACAGACTAGCTGGTAGACATTGACCTTTTCATGTTAAGGCCACCTGTGGACCTGCAGATGAATGATCTGAATTGCCCACAGTTTGTGCAGAAGTCAAAAGACAGAGGTATTGAAGATGTTTTTCTTCCCATCCAGTCTTAGCTGGAGTAAAAGTAGACTTGTAAATAGTTCGGTCTATCATGCAGTAGTATTTATTTTGTAAGAAGTTTTCAGGCAAAATAGGGTGGGTATTAGTTTTTATCTCCTGCTCTGCTTTTGCTAACACTTGAATAGAGAAGACCAATTGTATTTATTCATAGTAAGACAGCATACAAAATTCCTACCATAGATTCATTTTTACACTGTCAGTGCCAGATTGGCTCTTAGTTGGACTCTAGATGCAGCTAAAACTGCACTTATACAGCCTCAGATAAAACATACTGTGTTACAGACATATTTCATGCTGCCCTTCCATGTGGTCATCCAGCCCTGTGTCAGCCAGAACAGACCCCGTCACCCCATCTCAGAAGTAACCCTGCATGAAGATCTGCTGGATGGCTTGTCACCCTGGGGACAAGATTGCTACTTCTCACACCGTAGATGTAAAAAAGCAATACTCTTTGCATTTGTACACTCTAGCAACAGCTAAGGCTTCAAAAGGCCCCAAACTCATCAGAAGTGAAAAGCAAGGCCAAGCTTGCAGTGCTGGTATCAAGGACTTCCCAGGACACTGTTTTCAAGGTTCCCCTCAATTTTTTCGCACAAACCTGCTAAGTATAGCTAGAAGCTGCAATTAAGTAAGGATCCAACAGTCAAAGGACTCGTAAGGGTTACAGAGGATGTGCATGCATAGTTGTTTCTATATCCAACCTTTAAAACAGAGCTCATTAAATAGGCATCGGAGACAGCATGCCCCACCCCACATCTGCCTGCAGTCACTGGAGCCATTCTAATAGTTGCTCTCCAAATTCATATTTCACGCTACAAGTGGTGGTCAAGCAATCATCCAAGCAAGCAAATAAACTTGCATTCTTCTCCAAGACACACAACTACCCGCCTCCCCGGATGCATATTTAAATATCAAAGCAGTCTATCCTTTAAGAGTCCTCCAAAAACATGTCATTCTCACATTCTCTCATCTGCAAAGCTGGAGAGACCAAGTGACCATGGCACATTCATGACATTTGAATACTCTCCAGTTAATTTTTATCTGCATGTGAACTTTGAGTCAGGGTCAGAGTTACACACACAGACCTCTTCTCCTCCAGGAGTCTTTGCACTGCTGCACACAGTACCTACATTGCACCTTTCACCATTTTCAGCAGAAGGCAACAGTCCAGCATCAACACATCAGGATCCACCCAAATATGCTTATGGCACAGGATGACAACCATATTCTTACCAGAGCCCCTGCAGCTTGCCAGCAGGCAGAACTCAGCTGGAATTTGACCGAGGATGAAGTCACCCATCTTCCAGACCAAGCCTTAGGATCTCTAGTAACAGTTTTGCAAACATTTTGCTAAGGGACACCCCTTCCTCTGCCTCACAGGGAAATACTTATGTTGCAGTCCCCAGTTCTCTAAAGAGTTTCTGTTGGACTTTAGATACACAGCATCAATGACAAGTGTGGTACTGAGTGCATAGAATTAAGAGCAGCAAGTTAAAGCATTGCAGGATCAAGGCATTTGGTTTCTTGATGCTCCATGCACAGACTCTAATTTACACCAGAGCTGTTACCTATTGCCTTTTGCAGGTAGAAGCAAAGCTACTCTTACTTCTAAGCAATTAGGCTTTCCTAAGAGGCTCAGCTTTCAACTGTTCTGTTTTCAGAGTCAAGTATCATTTCTGACGAACACTATCCCAGCTCATAAAGGAACTGGCTTACATCAGGGATTTCATAGTTAATCAGCCTCCCAGGCGAGGTACACGTATAGCAAGAGAGAAACACCATAAACACATGCCCGTATGTAAAACCCACATCTAGATCAGTAAGCAACCCACCTTCTAGGAGGTGGAAAGTGGAATGGACAAAAGGTCTTGGAGACAGCGAGCAAGATATGGGAGACCCATGGCACACCAGAAACCCTGGAAGAGTTGAACAGGAGAGTTGAGGCATTTGGTGGTGAAGGAAGTACCACGGATGAAGATCAAACTACACTTAGCTCAGGTTGATAGCTTCACACATAGTTAGTTCACACATCAGAAGCAGATTTTTAGTTCTGCAGGGAAGTGACAAGTTACTGATGTATCTGTCATCATGACAAGAGCTGAATTCCTACTTTCAACTAACAGCAGCTAGAGAAAAAGCAGAGTGGGACTTACAGTGCTTTAGTACCTCCACAGAAATCAGCAACAAGAGTGAGGTACACTTGAGATGTGTAAGTCTCAACACAAAAATACAACAAGAATTAACAATTAATCTGGATTTCAACTTGCTAGAGAAGCTGAAAAATGCACTGTTTTCAAAGAGGGAAAGGGATCAACCAAGCTAACGACGTCAGTATCAGCTGACAAAAAGAGGTTAAAGCCATGGTGATGAAGAAAAAACAAAACCAAAATGTGTAATCACTACCCATATTATCCTTCCTTCAGGAGAAAGGAGCTGTCACGCACAAATACACAGTGCTGATGAACTGATGAGGATGCCAGTTAAGCTAAAAAACTTGGTATTTAAAAGAAATCTATTCTTCCCCTCTGCCAAAGGTTTGCTTAAGAAAATGTTTTTGCTTATTTAAAAGCCACTTGAGCAAAACAGATAACATCCTTGCACAAAAAGGTCTCTGTCTTTGCATTTTGGCAATTCTGGTTTTAAACCTTTATCTGCTGGGGGAAGAATCCACATGACAGTGTGGATATGTCCCTTCCCTGTAGTACATTTCTCAGTCTCTGGTACATCATGTACCATTTAATATATCCACATAGAAGAGTCTGAGACAAGAGCTGCAGCTGAAAATTACTCAAGAAATAGTCATGTTAATAGAAACCTGCCTCAAAGAATTAGTGCTCATCATTTCAAGCTTCCTGTGCCTGTCTGTATTGGTCTCCTTACTAGATATCTGTGTCACACTTGGGCTACATAACTGTCTGCCAGACCCCCCATCTTTTACTATTTTAGGTATTAAATGACTCGAATACAGAAGCATCACATTCATTTTCTGCCAATAGCCAGAAGATATATTTCCTAATAGTTACAGTAGAATTTAGTGCACACTCAGTACTTTTGAGATATAAAGTGTTATTTAAGTGCCATCATGAAGCACTCAAAAGAAAAAAAAAGAGAAAGCCATTTTAAGAAAAACTAAGATAATTCAGCTGGGAAAAATCATTTCAGTTTCTCATAACAAAAGAGTCTCTCTTCCAAGTGCCTTTCCAGCAGAGGTACCTTATCTGTAGTTTTCATCCCCTAAGCATCGAGATGGGAGTCATACATTAAACAAAATGCAGTGGGGAGCAATACTATGGCTTGGCTTAGCTCTTCAGCCACCCTAGGAGATCTTCATTCTATAGGCTACCCAGAGAGGCTGTGGTGTCTCCTTCTCTGGAGATATTCAAAAGCCACCTGGATGTGTTCCTGTCCAGCCTGCTCGAGGTGAACCTGCTTTGGCAGGGAAGTTGGACTAGACCTCCAAAGGTCCCTTCCAACCCCTATAATTGTGTGGTTACCAGAAACAAAAAAAAAGCAACAACCCTTGTCAGAAACAAGTACTTAATGCTTTGTCAGCAGTTACCACTGTTCAGGTTTGTTGTTTCTCTACTCTGCATGAACAAAATTATTAAATAAACAAAAAAAAAAAATCAGCAACTGAATTCTATTGTGGCTGATAGAATTTCAACGTTCAAAATTATTTCCCCATCTCTGTGTAGAGGAAACTTAAACAGTCCTTTTCTTGCCCACACTTATTTTTGACTGCTGCCTTCCCCCCATACTACCACGCAACATAGCAACGCAGCCAGATGTTCCATACTGACTCCCTACGTGTCAGACCCACCAAGGGTGTGAATGGATTTCAACAGTTTCCCTTGCCACCAAACACTTATGTCTGGGGCATGCTCTCAGATTTGAGCTAGAGTGTTGCCAGTAACTGTGCAGTTGCAGGACTTGCCTCTTTCAGAAGGGTGCAGATTCCCAAATTTAACACCTGACAGTGATGGAAACTGATGCCCAACCCCCTCTTAAGCTCATTCTACTCTGTTTGCCCCAAACCCAGGACAAAGCCAGGTTCAAATTTCAGTACGTAAACTCTTTGGTTGTTGTGCCTTGTGTCCCTACTTTCTATTAGATTATATTCTTATAACTGTATGCAATAGATAATATATGAGCATGAGGACTCCTTTCCTTTGGAAGGTTGAGTTGCTTCAGCTTTTAACCATTTCAAATGCACCGTTATCAGAAAGTCTCTGAAATCTGTGATATAGAGATAGCTCTTGTGCTGTCTGGTCAGCTGAAGTCCTGGCCAGTTTCTAGGCACTGAACAGCATTTTCAGTAGACAAGAACTGGTCTCCTCCAACCTGGAGGTGTTCACCTATATGTAAGGTGTTCTGCCTATATGTAAGGCAAATCTTCAAACCTTTCAGCACAGCAGTTGAAGCCTTTCTATGCAGGCAACCCAGTGGCACTAATACACACAAACTTGGACTTCCAAGAAACTAACTAGCTTCAAGAGTAAAAAATGTACTCTTAGTAGCATTTAAAAGTTGTAGGAGACTAAATATATATATATATCACCAATACTTGCCAGCTATCACTACCCTCTAATAATACTATGGCTTTAAGAAAATACAGTTACTTTATCCTTTGTCCTTTTTACTCCCCACCCCGCATTAATAACAATCCCCTCAAGATGGTTATGCTAAAATCCAAATCAGCAGAGAGCACATTTTTCTTACTACTCTGGTGCCAAAGGTGTCAGCAATATCTGGAGCGGATAAGAAATGGATACTTATCCCTGTGCTCACAGCCTGCTCTTTCTCTGTCCCTTTCTGAACTTACTCTGGCTCCTTGCAGAGCAGACTTCATCCCCAGCCTGAGACCATATTAGAAGAACAAGACTCAGGTTGTAGGTCCACAAAGTGGTGGTAGTGGCTACTTCAATTTGAACACAGGTCACACCTGATCCAGGCATGTGCTCCTCCAGCTACAAGGCTATTTTATAAGACCTAGCGAGCAGGAGAATTGGCTATTTTTCTTGTTAATCCCATTGCTTGTTACCATGGAGCTCCGTTGCGAGTTCAGTGCTGTTCGCCCACGCCAAACACTGAGGAACATTATTACAAGCAAGACCCTTCAAGGGCTTATCAGGGAGATACTCAGCCCACCCAAGATGCCAAGAGTAATTTAAGTTTCCATCAACAAGTGCAGCTTGAATTCAAAGTGACCAGTTAACGGGACAGAGGGGGGGAAGCTGGTGGTCAATTTTGTTCATCTCAAAGCTTGGCACCCACATTCGTACCAAGTTGCGTATTAAACACGCAACTGTTTTTTAAGTCTGAGCATGAGAAGCTTGGAAAGTACTGAGGAAGGCAAAAGACAGAGATGCACTTAAGAGGAGACATAGGGCTTCAGTTTTAAAAATAGTATCTGTACTCAACAGCAGCCCAACTGCCATACCCAAGCAGCCAAAACTTCAAGGGGCACTGAGGGACCCTTCTGATGGGAACGGGAGCAGCTAAGTTGACAGAAGACAAAAGACCAATTTAGCAGATGCAGATCACCCACTGCAGTTCATCTTCCATATTCCAAAGCCCAATGCCCAGTCCTCTTGGCAGCACCATACCTTGCTTGCCAGCATCAGCCAGCATAATTCAGGTCTGGGAAAAGGCATCTAGAGGTGTTGTACAGGAAGCATTACTCACATATCAGCACCTCCTAGTAAGGAAACAGCAAAGCAGGAAGCCCTAGCATAGTAGAGGATCTAGGCAGAGATCCCTCATACTCATTACAGATGTGGTATTAAAAAAAGCAGCAACGGGAGAAGAGGAACCCCTAGTTAGCAACACAACTACTGTTCCCTCACTCTTTCCCATCCAGGCTGAGGGACCGCAAAGATCTTCCAGTGCTTGTGGGGAGAATGGGCTTCAGAAATTACCAACATGCTACAGCCCTTACACAAATAGTGGTCAAACCAATGCAGGGGGGGGGGAAGAAAAAAAAAAAAGACAAACTTCTAAAGGGCTCTCTCAGAGCCCACTGCAAAGCACCAAGCACTATACCCTACTCCCTTACCTGAGCAGCCAGGCAGCAAAGCCCAAAACCCTCTGCATCTCTTCTCCCCCAAGCCCCCAAAATTGGGATGATACAGGCCCCTTGCAACAGAGCTGTCTAATGCATATGCATTCATGCTGGCCCTCACAGAGCTCACACACCAATGTCAGACTAGACAGATGCCACTAACCTCTCACAGGAAACATCTCCATTGCAAGGTGCTCACTTGAATAGGTCAGACGAACACACTACGAGACCGCCGGTAATAGAGAGGCCAAGGAGCACGTCTTGAGAACCCAGACACTGGTATAACATTGATAAAAATACATTCAAAACAGTGAAGTCGGCCAACTCCAGCCTTCCATTTAAAGAATCACTAGATCAACACCAGACTTATTCCTTAAGATACAGACAGTAGGAGATGAAGTTTTTAAAAAGTTGTTGAATCACACCCATTCTTAAAAATAAATCAACTATTAAAAGCCACGCTGCTTTAGAGATACGTATTCCTCATTGTCCTAATTACAAAGTTGGCTGAATGCAGCTCTTTGAAAAATGAAACACGGCTGTTGTCATGCTGTTTCAGCAGGGTGGTGTGTCAGAGGAAGTTCTCCAGCAGACAATGTTCTTTCAGGGTCTGATTGTATATCTAAGGGAGGGCCACATGGCCCATGACCCCTGAAATGCATCCATTAAAGAAAATAGACTCGCAAGCACACAATCGCTTCCATTTGTCTTTTGTGCTATTGTGGTAGATTCAAGAATACTGGACTATTTAAACAGGAATGATGTGGGGTCTGTGGAGGTCTGTGCAAGACTGTGGCAAGTATGAATTAAATCCTTCATGTTCTTATGGGAATTCAGCAGGATTTGATTTATATTATTTTATTTTTTTTAGGAGACTTTTTAAAGAGATAATCTTCCTTCCAAGACTTCATCTTTAGACAATATTATTAAGGCTGCCTAACCCTTCCCAGTGCTGTTTTCAGTTGCTTATAAATTCACCAAGTCCTGGCTGTTCAAGATAGGAGCTTGCATGCTAGCTGGGTCTGCCTCAGGCAGAGTTGTTTTGGAACATGTGAATTCAACTGCTTCTCAGAAAGCAGCATGGGAATAAACACATTGTTTTGTTCAATTTCTGGTGACTTTTTTTTGAAAAGCCTTGGACCTATGATTTAGAACTGGGACTTTAATGAGCAGGGGATAGCTTTTTGTGTCAAATTTAATTTTTGTCATCACCAAAAATCTAGGCAAATTATAAGCCTTTTGAGGGGAGGAGAAAAGGCAACTAAATTGCATATGCTCAACAACCCTTAGACTTTAAAATTTAAGACTCTAGGGTTTCGCCTTTGCTGAATAAAATTGGAAACAGGTATGGGGCAAGCTGGAGATAACGAATAGGAGCAAATAAAAAAAAAAAAAAAAAAAGAGAACATATGCAGCAGCAGGAGATATACCAAGAGAAATGGTGACTGAAAAAAATTCAAAATCCAATTTTGATGCCAGTAGGCCAGAGTGGAAGCTTGGGAAGACCAAAGAGTTGTAACAAGGGATAATGTCAAGACAGATGTGGCAAGAACTCCTTTACTGGCTCCACCATCAAACATGCCTTTCTATGTCATGGGAGGGACCCTCATTTCACTTATTCTCCTTGTCAGGAGAATGCTGTTGGCCAAAGTTTATTTTGTATGTCTAGTGCTGCTCAACTGGAAAAGCCATTTGCTGTTGGAGGCTGTTGTTTTAAGGAGCAGAGTCTGCTCAGCAGCTCTGGAAAGGCAAACCTGCTGATGGACATCACTGACACCAGAGACAGACTGAGAAACACTTTCACAGTAGCAGGCAGGAATTAGCTTCTGCAAGTTTTTCTTATTTTGTGAGTGAAAGAGTGCAAGTCAGTCTTTAATTATTCAACCATAAAACATACAGCATTAGTTCAATTATTACGTGCTTTAGAGCACTGCTTTTGTGGCCTGTGTGTTTTTAACAGTTTGGCATGAAGTTGAGTGTTGGGCATTATGCTCAAGGGAAACAGATCTGAAACAGAAGCGTTTGCTAAACCTTATTCAACGTTTGTATAAACTTATATCTTATTATTATTATTTAGTTTGCCTTTGTTTGGAAACAGATAGAAAAGCATGAACTAAAGTTACAGCTTCCTGTAGGGTCAACCACAGACAATTCTACCATGATAGATACAGATTGCTCCAGAGATTTCCAGCTCCAGTGATAGGGTCTACACAGCACCAGAAGATAAAAATCAGTTGTACACTAACCATGCAGGGTGCAAAGGTTATAAATAGAACTACCCAGTTATGTGCCTGGCCATCTGATGTCTAGAGCATTCACATGAAGGATACAAATCCAGTCCTAAGCTTCTATCAACATCAGTGACGTACGCACAAGTTTCAAACAGTCTGCTACTACTTGTGTGGTAGAAGCTATATGAAAAGTCAGAACTCTGATCTCATCACCTTCTTTCAGAGAAGCTTCAAACAAAGTCTGGTAACACCCAACTATGACATTTCATGTTTAAAACAAAGCTCTGCTAGTGCAGCTGCAAAGGCTTAATTGCAGTATTTGAGAATTTCACCTTTTGATGAGGAAAGCCAACTATACCTGCTTCTAATCAATGACATACTGGATCTTTAAAGCAGAAAAATCTACTAATGACCAAGAGTAACATATCACCTCTTTCTGTAAAGACTGGGTTTCCTCAGTTTATTCAATCCCACTTTTGAGCTTAAGAAGATGACTTTTGCCAAATGTTTTGAGGTTTGTTAGAAGTGTAAGCAACTAGAGGGATACATTATGCAAACTTAACCTCAGTTCTGACCCCAGCAGCTCTTTCTTCCCCTTCTGTCAGCCCACACCCTTAAGAAGGTCAATTTGATAATTTTATACGCTTTTATCTTGTTTTTCTAGCCCTTGCCAGCTTTCCATCCACACAAAGTTTTTCATACCTTATTCAGGGTACAATAAAAGCATATGATAACATCTGAAAATGAAGCAGAAAAGTATCTGTTACATTGGTTTATTGAATTAATGGCTTGCAGAAAGGTAATGAAGCCTGTCCAGAACAGGAGTCTACCCCTAGATGTTACCCTTTGCAGTTCAGTTTCACTATTTTGAAGTTCATGGTGCTTAATGTCTACTTGCAGAGACTGAAAAACTTGTTTACAAGGGGATTGCTTTCATAAATTAGACTTTTTTTGGATCTTCAACCCTAGGCAGAGTCCTCATTAGCAATTCTATAATCCTACTGTGCTTTAAACAGCTGTGCTTTTAGTACAAGACAGGTTGAACAGTCATTCTTCCAATCTCTGCCAAGCCAAGTGCTTGTTAATGGTCTCAGCTCAGACCCAAATATGTCAAACAACTTCAATTTGTTCTGCAAGATCATCCTCATAGCAACTGCTGGGCACAGCAAACCCCTTTTAAAACCTTTCTTGTAAGCTCAAAGGTAATAACAAAAGTAGCAGAAGAGTAAAAAGGATACCCTCTGAACCTGGTGGTATCAAGCTAGAGAACATATCTCATCCAGTTAAGTTGATGACCTCTTGGCTTTCCAGCCATTGGGAGCCCTCACAGGGTTTTTCCACAAGATGTTTCCTCAGGAAATCCTGAAGTCTTATATCAGCTTCTTTCTTAAAAATCCCAATCCCATCCTCAAGGATCAGTTCTTTACTTACAGTGCTAAGAGCCTTCTAATTAAACTTTAAGGAGTCCAACCTAAGTTTCCTGTGTATGCCACATTTCTCCCACTTCAGCCACAAAGATTAAGTCTAAGCACTGATCTCCCCAGACCCAATAGCTCCATACTTGACATTAAGAACAATCCAACATCCATGCTCTCATCCAAATATGAATCACTGCAGCTCATCATAAACTTTTTCTTACTGGAAAGGAATTGAGCAGCAGGTGCCAGGTTCTTTTCCTCCATCTGTGTTTTTGGTTTGTTTATTTATTTTTTAATACAGTCTCATTAACCAAGTTTGAGCTGCAGAGGTATTTGAATAGATGAGCTAAACACTATTGCTTCCTCTGTGCTTGTCCAAAGGCACATTGTCTTGCAGGACAGACAGCTGTAGAGCTCTTCCTTTGCTTTCTTGTTTCTTAGAAGGGCGCTGCTACCCATTTTAGCATCCTAACCATAGGAAGTTATCTCAGTCTTAAGAATAACCTCACTCACATCCACTTCCACTTTTTCTTACACAAACTGATATTTCCCTAACAAGTTGAGAAACTAGTCAACAGCAATATTGAGGAACTCTCAGCTCAGCCACATGCTGTTTCTGGCTTTACGTGGACTTGTGTGCACACAAAAGCTCTGCTTCAGGAGACTTCAGCAAGTCCTCTCAAAAGCCTTTTGGAGTCATCCGTCTGCTCACAACTCTTAAACAACCTGGATGTAACCTGCTTTCCTGAATCAGCAAGAACATGGCTGTGTGTCCACCAAAAAATCCTTCTTCCAAATGCCTTGTTTTTCCTGCAAGCTAGTATCCTTAAACCCAATTACACAACTGCTTTGTGCACATTCTCCAAGATGAAAATGGACAAGTTTTAGGGTAGGGGGATTGCACTTATTCCCAGCACAGCCTGTTGACCATCTCACGTCAGCTATGCTACACTGCAAGCCAGTTTTGCTATCCCACCATGTACTTCACCATGAAGTATGTCAGACAGAGGAAAAAGGTTCAACCATACAGAATTAAGGAGTTTGCCAGAGTAGGAGTTTTATACAACCGTGGTCCCTCGAGCAAACATTATCTAATGAGACTGCAGTGCTCTAAGCACCCAAAGAGCAGCATCCAACCCTCCCCTATGTCAAGGAACTAGGGAAGGGGGGCTAGTTAGAGGCAGCTACATAACCTAAGTTAGACAGGAGTCCAGTATTTGAGATCAGGGCCAAGTAAACAAATGTTTCCTTGAGAATCAGAACAAAAGACAGTGACAGAGTTATCCCTGTATTCAAAATCACAGGTGAATTTTTCAGCATCCACAGTAGCGCAAGGAAAATAATTTATCAGGGATGCTAGTTAGTCATTGCTGTGTGCCTGTTTCCTTTTAGTCTTGTAAAAGGCTTTGAGATCACCTGTCAAGTTTGGCTGTAGTTGGTTGTTAGAGGAAGGACACACGTGGTACCATTACATAAAACCTAGCTTGCTTTAGGGGGAAAAGCAGCTAAGAGCACCTCCTACATAGTTATTAGCCTACTTCAAATACCCAGTGCAGAGACTACAATAGACCTCGGAGTGACAAGATCTGGATGCAGAGAGTGCTGGGGGCTCAATCAAATTTGATTCTTCAAGGACTGTGACAGCTTACAGTGCACAGAAGTCCAGGGGAACATTTCTGAGGATGCAGTACCTCATTCAGTCACAACAACAGCTTGTGAAGACTTTGACATTTATTTTTATTTCGGTTCAAAATAAAAGGCATCCCCAGGCTTAGCAAGCTGTCAGCTACAAGCCTCCAGCACACAAAACAGCTACTTCATCTCTGCTACACAGGGCATCACTGTGCTGTTTTGTTATTGCAAACTCACTCCTTAATTCCCTTATCTTGGAAGGCAGGGGGAGAGAGGAGAAGTGACGGTGTGCTGATGGGGCCTGAACAGCCAAACCCTCCTATGCATAGGAGATACATTCCTGCTTTTCTAAAGAAGAATGGCTAATTTGAAGGGAAGCTATAACTGCAACAACACAGGAATTGAGACATAAACCAACAGTCCAAGGATCATTTTTCACAAGCAAACATGCAAAGTTATCTATATACAAGCATGTTTGTGTAGATGTGTGGAGGCTCTGACTCTTCAGATGTCAGTCTCCAATCCAAAATCTTACTACAAATAGTTATTGTCATCAACAACATCAACATCAGCAGACCCAGACAGGTTGGTGGGGGGGATTTGTATCCCTCACCACTTCTGTCCCAGGGACCAGCTGCTGCATTTTACCCTGTTCCCAGGAGCAGAGGGAAACCGCAGCTGAACTCATCCCTGAGGGACAGGAAAAGGAAGTTTTGGGACTGTAGCAGTGTTAGGGATAAACACTGGGAGAAACTCTGTATGCTAAAAAAAAAGGAAAACCCCAGCACTCACTTATTTTACCTTGCTGATTTAGCAAGATGACATAGCTATGTAGCTCGTAAAAACACAGTCCTGAAGACAGCTTCAGATGACAGCCTTGTCCAACTGTTCTGAGCTAGGGCATGTTCCTCAGCATGCAATAAACCAGCACTGAATGTAGGCAGATACAGCAATGCCTGAACTGCTCTCATCAGAGTAGAGGTGGAGCAAGAAGTATACTACTCAGACTTCCTAACAAAAAAAAAGGAAGCACAGGCAAACTTTAACAGACATGCGTTCAGACATTGTTAGGACAATAACAAACATTTGCATAACACTGTTGAAATCCTAATGAGACATTAGATACAGACACTTGTACTTGAAAGAAGTGTCTGTCATGCCAAAGTTACCACCAGATTAGGAAACAAGGTAGGGCCAAGGCAGTGTTGCCACATGTACAAGCCTGGCCACATACAAAGGAATCCAGGAAATCACCCAAGGAGAACTCTGGTCTCACCGACTGTGCAGGTGAAAGCCTTCAACTCAAAAGCCAACAGGCTAATTGCCTGGAGAAGCCAATTGTTTTAGTGCTAAAGCAGCAGCTGGTGCATAAAGTTTTACGCCTTTCAATTATGACTAATCTGAGAGCTGATACCAAGCCACAGCCTGTTTGCTGTAGACTTAAACCTTTTGTTTATCACCTTAACGCAAGACAAGAATGAGCCTGAGCATCAGTTCACCTCCCTCACAAGCAAGTGCGTCATCTCTCCTAAAGGAACAGAGTTATTTGGGGAAATGCCAATATTTAAAAATATTGAAAGAATGTACTGATACCAGAGATGTGGGGCGGTTATAGTTATTCTTGATATATCTTGTAGGATGCCATCAGCCACTTCCTTGATCTAGCTCTCTAGTTCCAGAGAAACAGTCAAAGATGTGGGTTTGCTCAACATGGATGAAAGGTATCTCAACAAGACATCTCCTTTTGACACAGGCACCTGTGGACCAGGTTGCAGTAGAGGCACATTTTCCTTTCAGACAACCAAGACCCCATGGTCTTTATCTCTAGGTCAAGGCAACGTAGTGTCACTATTGTTCCTTTGTAGATTCATAGTAAGATATAAACTCTTACTTGTCTGATCTTATGCTATTTTGTGTTCTGCCTTATCTAGAGTGGGAGAAACTTTTGAAGAGATAAGATAACCAACCAGTAAAGTTACACTCCCCTTGTACAGTGCTGCGAGGCTTTTAAGCCACCGTCTTAAAGCGAGCGGCTCTAACAGTCTTTAGAAGACAACACAGAACCAATTTCAGATTTCCTACTCAACAACATATTGTACAACCTCTGTTTGACAATATGCTAGTTCTGACCTCAGGAAGCAGTGGACTTCCCCCTTGCATCTCCAAGCATGGCACTGTCTGCCAGGTATCGTGGTTATGGAAACTCTTCTATAGATTTCTGGCAATTCCTCATCTCTGTTCAGCACTTGTGAGATCGCATTGTGCTGTGTCTAGACTTGGGCTTTCCAGAACAGGAGGTAAATTGAAGTGAAACCAGCAGAGAAATACCAGAACAACCAGGGACTGGAACATACACTGTATGAGAAGAGTGAGAGAAATGGATCTATTCAGAAACTGAGGTGTTTCTTGGAGAAATGGCTAAGGAGGTATCTCACTGCTGCATACAGCTACCTAGAATAAAGCAATATAGCAGAGATACCTCACAGGTGCACAGTAACAAACACTAAAATAGAAATGCTAACTCAATAGTATTGAGGGTTGTTGCTTTTGTATTTCTTCTTTAATGACAGTGTTTAAGCACTCGATCAGGATCTCAGAGAGGTGGGAGTGTCTCCCATCCTTGGAAATACTCTCAGCTTGACTGGACAGAGCTCTTAAAAACATGATCTAGCTTTAAAAGCCACTGATCTTGGAGCAAGGGGTTGGGCTGGAGACCTCCAAACCTCCCTTCCAACCTCATTTATTCTAGTAAAAAATTATATTTGAATTGTCATGTAAGACTGTCAGTCTTTTTGCTCAAGAAGTTAAAGGCACTTCCCCTCAGGACAGCAGCCACACAGGTGAAGCGCAATTCCACTACAGACTTCTCTATCCTGAACAAATTAAGAATAATCACATCACAAGAAATGCTGCCTATTTCTGCCATTCTTGCTGCTGAAAGCACTGGTGAGTCATGTCACAGAATGAGACCAAACAATGTCTTCTTCCCTGAAGGAAGCTTAAAACCCGGCCTGAAAGTTTACCTGAAGTGACCTCAAGACCCTGCAGAACAGGAATACAGGGATGCTGTTGTGGGGTTTTTCTTTCATTTGCAAGATGACCAAGGCAAAGATCTCACATATTTGCTCCCTTGGTGTGCACACTGCGAGTAAACTGTCCTGAGGAGTGTAGCTCTTGAGGTGAGACTGGAATAAAAAAAGCATCATGTTCATGTATGTTTGTTCCTCTAAGACCATTCAGGCACCTTGGATGAGTCTCAGCACCACAGAGATCATCAGGTGAAACATTGCTGGAGCAGAGGGTTGCTTGTATGCAGAGCCTCCTGACAGTCTTCGTAACAGCTCTCCTGTCCCACAGACCATGAACACCAAATTCCTTGTACATTCTGGCTGTCATCTGGAAAATCTTAGCTATGGAGATGTGTGGCATATCCCAGTTCAGAGGGTTTAGACTACACCAGAGCTGCTATTGACTCGCTGTTGTCCAACCCACAGCCCAGTAATGTATTACAGGAGGTACCTGGTGTCAGCATACAGAGAACGGGGGATGAAGAGGTCCATAGCACAGCACCACATTAGCTTTGTCAGCCTGGATCAGCATAAGCTGCCCTAAGCACCTCACAGGCTCCACATTTCTTCTCCCACAACTTAACATTGACATCGCACCCTCAGCCTTACAGCAATAACTGGTCCCACAGAGAAAGCAGCTATGCTATTTGGCTGAAAGGGAATATATGTATTTAGGTTCTATCAAAGCCCAGCCAAACATCCTCCGATTTTATTCATAACCTTCTCACCTTTCTCTTAGGAAGGCTACAAGCAGCTGCAGCAGTGCACACACTCACTTTCCCATACCAGCTTCTCTGTCTCCACATGCTTGGACTTGGAGCAAGTGGCATTTCTAACAGCTGCAAATCTCAAGCTTTTCTTGCAGGATTGCAGTTTCTAAATGCAGTCAAATCAAAGGAAACACTGATTTGCCTGCCAGGAAATAGCAATCAGAGACAATACACAATCCTCCAGGAGATTGAGAGGAAGGAAAAAACCAAACCAGTCCGTTTACAGAAAACATGGCAAAGTTGCAGGGCTGTTTGTTGGGGCGGGTTTGTTTTGGTTTGTTTTGCATTCCAGGACGCAAATTCTGTGTTTACAAGACTCAAGTCTCCAACAGGCAATACTGGTAGTAGACAAGTGCATGCACTCTTTTGTCTTGTCACCTTTCATGGCCTGGGACTCCGTTTCTGCTTAGGCTAAGAGATTTTGGGGAGAGGCGAGCACTAGTCAGCGAGGAAACATGGATCTGAAATAGTGGCACTTGCCTACCTGAGTACCTCAAGCCGAGGTAGGTCAGGCAAACAGACAGGCTAAACAGCAGTGGCTTACCAAAAAAAGGATTGGGAAGCATTCAAACAACTTCCATTGCCATATTGTGCTCATCCAAGGGATACTCGCAAAACATTTACTTTCCTACTGCCATCATGACCATACTTTTTCCACCAAACATCCTCTGTCTCACCTCAAGGCTTTTAACAAGTGACAAACTTTTAAGATGGGGCCCCAAAACACTAATGAAAAACAGACAGGTCTTTCAAAGAATGACCTACACCCAAGTTAGTATTTTCCTTTGAACTGTCTTTTTATGACCTGTATTTTACAGCAGGAGGGTCCACAGCCACCTAGCTCAGCAGCAGTGATAAGGTCACAGTAGCTCCCCCCCCCACCCCAAACCAAGAAAAATTCAGTTGAGATTTCAGCAGCCTTCTGAGGCAAGAGGAGAGATGGCCTCTGAAGATGTGTATGGTCATACTGGGAATGTCACAGCTCCAGATGAAAGATCACAAACAGCAGCCCAATTGCAGGCTGCTTTGAAAGCAGACATGAAACAGAAAAGTGTTAACCAAGGCTAGACTGTGGCTTGTTTTCTGTCCTGGAGCCACACTCGACTGGTCTCTTGGGCATTAGTTTATAGCACTGCAGCTTGGAAACTGGATGCCAGCAAGAGCAGCCAGTTAGGACTTGGTGTAGGGTTTCTAAAACCTACCTATCAGATCTTATCACCTAAAGGCACCAGGGGAGAGAGGCTCCCCAGCCAGACGAAGCATTAAGAACATCAGCTTAGTCCCTCCTCTGGGTGGGAAAGGGACCAAGATATTTCTCCAATGTCATGCAAGCCATTTCAAAAAGCAACAGCAGATTGTATCTGCACTGAGACAGAGCCATTCAAAAGTAAGCAAGTCCTCTTCAGGCTCCAGCTATCACACATCCCAGTTCCCTCACACTGCAATTTGATGAGATGGGAGTTGTGAAACATGGTGTCTTTGTTGTCAACGTGACCTCACCACATCCAAATGGGTATCAGATTCTATCTTTTCAGACTCGTCATGGCTGCACATAACTACCCTGGCAAAGGATGAGATGCTGTCAGCACCTCCCATCTTCAGCCTTCCTCATGTGCACTTCAGAGATAGGGAGCCATCTCCAGCTGATTTGAGAGGCTACTGAACAGATATGCTCTGAACCAAGAGAGCCCAGCCCAATTCAAGTTCAGATTTGCATAAGCTCACAAACAGTCACACACATGGAGTAATATCATCCTGACAGCTCCATCTCCTAGAGCTTTGCTGCCTCGCCTGTTCACAGCATGTTCACTTTCATAAGATACAACACATTCAGAGTGGAAGGCATTGTCTTAAGTCTGTCCTTCTTTAACAGCACAAAAGAGCTTTAGAGCAATAAAACAGCATCTATGCTAGGGGATACTTGTTAAATTCATCTTGACTCAGTCTCTCCTACATGGGGCAAAACACAGAGGTCTCATCAGAGCAATCATTGTAACTGAACAACAGGGGCTCTCCTGCAAAAGGAGAGGCATGTCTGACACAGCTGTCTACTAGAGGAGCCGTCTACTAGAAAAATCAAGAGGGTGGGAGAACTAGGTTTTGCCTTAACTAAACTTTTTAAGCAAAATTGTTTCAGCAGTCCAGGCTAGAATAGGAACACAAGAGGTTCAGTTGCAGTTTCCAAGCTGGAGGTGGAGAATGAAAAAGAATCTGCGAGGGCGAGGAGGGAAGAATAAACTGGACTTTTAAAGTCACTAAACTCATTACTAGTATCTGGGCTACAGGCAAGTGTAAAGCCAGAGTCCTTTTTAACCTTATGTGAAGACGCAAGTCAAGTTAAAATTGCTGAGCAGACCATGGCCTTTGGTGCAGCAGCCCTGGAAATCAGAATTAAGGCTGCACAGAATAGAACAGCTTCATCAGGTACAGGTGGGCAGCGCGCCTGTCTCCCAGCTTTCTTCCACAGGACACCATTGAGCACAGTGAGTGGCTTTTGCCTCAGATGTTCTGTGGATGCACAGCTCAATGTGTCACCTCCATGAGGGCTCCTAAAACCGAGGGGATCAGCAACAAGTCCCCTGATAAGAAGTTACTTCTCCTTACGTTACTTTTTTTTTTCCCTACTAAACCAATTCAGATTTTAGCACTTCCACCCAAGAGCACATGACAAATCTTTCCGCTTCAAGCTGTGGTTAAGCTACTTTTCAAAAAGAAAGAAGAAAAGAGGGTCTATAGAAACTTACAGATATCTCCTTCAACCCCGCAGTGGTCTGATACACTGAACTACAGATAAGCTGGTCTTTTCATCTTGGTGGAGGCTGAGGAGGTGGCCCTCAGCAGCAAGCCAGCTACTGCACTATTATTGTCAGGAAACTTCTTCCAGAGGCTCAGTTTGAAAATAATCACCATCATCTTAAGATATGAGGCAGACATACACAGAACCATCAAGAAAAAAAGAATAGCGGTGTTTTCCTTCACCAAGTCACCTTCCTTGCCTCATAGGTTGTGCGTTAGCTGCACTCTTTAGGTGACATTTCACCTGATGGAGCAGACCAAGAGTCTAAACAACATCTCCCACAGGGTCCAAGCACCTCAACTAAAGGAAGGAAACCACTGTAGAGATCTGGGAACAAGATAAAATAGGTGCACACATATATAAGCAGAGCAAACTCAAAGCCCAATACCTGTTAGAAACACTTGCCAACAACTCACATATAAAGATGAGCAAAGACAAGGTTAGGAGCTGCATCACATCAGTCATTTATATTTGCACCCACCTTTGGCCTAGGGTTGCCTTGGCCAAGTGCAGACAGATGCTGGCAGCACAGAGCTCTTGCAGATATCAGACAGTTGCCGACCACGAGCCTCTGCCCAATTTGACTACGCAAACTGCAACTTTGCAAAGTCATGCAAAAGAGGAATCTGCCTACCTTTTATTTTATAATAGAAATGCTTGCCGTGTTCCACAGTATTAAGATTCCAACCACGATCAACGTGAATCAACATCAGCAACAGAGCAAACAAAGCTCTGAAAAGCACGTATTTTTCAGCCCTCTCAGATTCAACAACTGCTCTCAGTTTACATAGCAATTATTCAAATTTCATTTGTCACGCTGAAAAGCAGCAAGAAAGAAATAAGCTGGGTGCTCACTCTCCACACTAGGTGCAGACCAGCTTTCCCCATGAGCCTTCCCATCAGGATTTGAAGCTCAGCTGGCTCTAAAATCCAATTTCAATATGCTGTGTTACTGCATAATCTGTGCAGCATCATTAAGAGGAAGACGCAAGTTTATTTTCGCTTGAAGTTGGGATATTTTTTTCTACTAGATGAGTTTAGATATCATGCTTAGCAGGGAACCAGAGATAAGCCGTGTGCTGGGTGAGAGATCTGATATTTTTATAAAGCATCTTTCATAAGGCAGCGAGGCAGACGTTAAACAGGAAGTGTTTATTGACTTTATACTCACTTCATAAAACATTTACATGGATAAGAGGAGAAACAGGAGCTCCCAACAACCCAGCCTGGATTTCAGTTAAAATAAAGATGAGTTCATGCATTGTTCTAGCGTGCAAGTGCTCTCGAGCAGCGGGCAGTCTGAGTTTTAAAGCTGCAACACGCTCCTGGAAAAAGTAAGACAAACAGAGCTATCCCAGCCAGGGCTTCTTACTACTCAGCCACTAAAGTGTAGTTATCAGCTATTATCTTTTTGATACCTTATAACAGCATGGAAAACACCTGTGCCATTTGCGATAAAGTGATATGGAAACATTACAAAATGAGTGCACGGAGGGGGGGGAAAAAAAAAAAAAAAAAAAAAAGGAAAAGGAGCTGCTGATGCAGGTGAACTGAGAAGCAGCAAGGCAGCTCCTTGCTGATCTGCTTGGTTGCAGCCTCCCAAGCTCTGATCACACCAGCCTCTCGTCCCTGCATCATTTAGAGGAGTCGTGTTGCCAGCAATGCCCTGCAATTCGCAGCTTTGTGCCAGGTAATCAAGATAGGCATTTGTTGCAGGCATTTGCTCTAACAGTCTCAGCAGAAGACCAGCATCTCCCAGCCCCACATCAGGAGCCATCAAGCGCACAAGCAACAATTGAAACAGATTTGTGAAGAATTCACATCCAGTTAAGCATTCATTCGCATGTGTCATTGCGGCACCTTCTTAGTTCAAAGCAGGTTGATACGAGTTCAATTTCAGCTCATGTTTAATGACTCAGGAAGGTCAGCACACATCACAACCCACATGAGTTCAGGCTAGAGGGACAGATACACCACATCCACTACTAACATGTTTGCCAGCTGCTGGAGCTGCAAGTATCTCAGCTCTCATCTCTCATCCATCCATCTGAGAACAAGTTACTTAGGTACATGAGCAGTATTTCTCTTGCTGTGACAGAACTACCAATTCACTTGAGGATTTTTAGACTTTTGAGGGAAACTAAGGCCTCAATTTTCCTTCTGCCCTACAGCAAAACCAGGAAGGCAAATCAGAGCCAGCTGTCATGAAGTTCATTACTGGATCAACACCATGTTCAACCAGCAGAAGTTGGATCCTCAACTGACATTCACCAGCAGGACTTCACCAATCAGAATATTAAAGTCTCACAGCCTTCAGGCTCCTTATATACTGGCTCTGATTTCAGTCAACACACTGGGTAAGAAAATCACCCCTCATCCTCTCCTCTAAGTGTCTCTTAATGTGTTTGCAGTAGCCTTGTGCTACAAGGTTTAGGGATTTTGTCATTACCAATTATAAATGTATTGTTGCATTTTGAAGAAGATACAATGGAACCAACTGTGAATACTGAAAGCCTGGCCAGGTATTTTTATTTAAAAAAAAACCCAATCTTTTTTCTTTATTAGCTTGACAAAGGAGATACTCCTTACTGGCACCAAGCTGAGCAACCCACTCCCAGTCTGGTGAGGAAGTGTGGAAATATCCAAACCTAATAAAAGGCATTTCCCATGAAATATGACATTCTAGGAAATACTTCAAATGTTCTTGCCTAACACACAAATTGCATCCCTACCTCCTTCTGAGGTTGCTGACAGATGCCACATATCAGATCCCTCTTTGTTTCAATTAAATTAAGCAATGAGCTTGATTCGATTAACATAAGGAAGCTAGCAATCAAGATGTTCTCACAGCAAGAGCAGTGGGTCCTGACCAGTGCTTCAGCTAACAGGCTTAGGCACACATCGCATTGCTGACATAGGAGCAAGAGCACAACAGCACGAGTACCACCCGCAGGAGGGGAGTTACCATCAGCAAAGATGTTCTGCACATGCTGAGAAAGGATATTCAATATGGAATACCTATAGGCTATTTTGGATTGGTCTTACAGGCACCACTCATAGCTACCATGTGTTATTAATATATGCCTTGCCTAGATGGATACAGCCACAAGCCCTAACACACCCATGTCAACATGCATTACGTTTTTAAAAACACATTCATTTCTTTATAACCCAGTGCAGATTTCTGCATTTTGTTCTATTCATTAGCTGAGAATTGTTAAGGAAGAGTTCCTATAGTCAAACAGAGATAAAAAACCCAATGCGTGACATCTGGAGGCTTTGGCCTTAATTCCATTTATGGGAACGGCTGATGTAATTTTTTTTGTTCTGGGAACATACATCCATTAGTTCCAACTGCACAGAACTTTTAGAAAGAGCCACACAGAGATCAGAAAACCCCAGACATGGGAATGACTCAGCTCCTTACTAGGGCTTAGGGGGAGATTTGCACAGGGCTGGCTCCAAGCTCCAGTGGACCTTTCAGGCTGCTCTACTATAGAATTTACATGGCAGATTCAATTTCCAACAGCACTACATCATCTTGTCTACACACCAGATGTGTGGCTGGACCAGGTGTGTGACAACACAAGGTTGCTCACTGAGGAGGAACTCATGCAGCACTGGTGTTGCTGAGCCACAATGCCAAGTCCCTCTGTCCCTGCTCGGTAGGTTGGTGGAGGAAAGCCACAACCTACAACACAGCAACCTTCCTTCCAGGAAAAAATAGCTCCCTCCTTGGGAATACCCCACTTTAAAAACTAAAAACCTCACTTGTCTTAATGACAAACAGTAGATGGCTCCTGGGGGAAAAAACAGGCCACATCCCATCTGAGGTCTCACAAGAACACTGCCCTCCATTTTCACTCAGACAGGCGACTGATATCCCAGACCAGAGGCTATTAAGTGTTTCTCACTCTTATCTCATAAGGCAAAACATCCTGTCCCGGTTTCCCCCAAGCTGATGTCAAGATACCATACATCAGTCTAAGGGATAATGCCAGAGGTATCAAGCAGACATAAGGAAATAAATGAGAGTGGTGATGGAAGCCCCTCCTGTCCTCTGTATCACACAATTCTATCCCCTACCGAGGCCAGGAAGCCTTTGGCTAAGCTGGAGTTCATCTCATTCCATCTGCCAATCTCTTACATTAGCACATATATTGTATGGTTGAGGATATCAGCATGTCCCTTACCTCAATTACTGCCATGGACATGCAGCAGGAATAATTATGTTATACACCACCTGCTTTTGATCCTGCACTCTGCTGGGAGAGCAAAACTTGATCAGTCAGCTCTACACCAACACCAGTAAGTTATGGGAGTGAAGAAGGGCTTGGTAAAGGGCAGCTCACACCAAGTCTCTCCAGGCAAGGCTTTAGGCAAGTTGTATGTGCACATATGTGCATGAAGAAGTTTTTGGCAGGTGACCCTAGCTACTGAATCCTCCAAGGCATTGTCTGACCAGGGAGTCATATTTTGGGTTGGGCACTGGAATGAAGGGTGAAAACCACAGTTACATGGTATTGCAGACAAGAAGGTTTGCAGCACCCACCCTAGGTTCTGCCAGAGGATATCCTTCCCTGGTTTTATACTCCAGAAAGTGACCAAGAATCCAGCTCCACTTTTCCCCCTTTGCTGACAGGCCTCGGGGATTAAAGATTCCCACTTTATCAGAAATTATAATTACAGAAGTGATTGGAATAAGTCATCACTGGATATGATGGGACACGAATGCCTCTGAGCCATGCAAATACAGTTAAGATCAGTCAGTGGGTTAAGTAACAGAGGATTTGGGGTTTGGCTTTTTAGGGGAAGGTCACAGAGGGCAACCAGGAAAATGGGAGTGGAACTTGCAGGAAAAGCAAGTGATGCACAAGCCTTATCCCATCAAGAAAGCAAGGATTATTTTAAGGTCTGAGCTTCAATTCATGTCTTTTTTCTTTTTTTTCTTTTTTTTTTAAACAGAAAAATCCTGCAGTAGAGTTCTGGGTAATGTCACTTTCAAATACCAGGCAACTGTGAAGTTCAGAATGGAAAGCCACCCTTTGAACTAAGGCTTTCCCAGGAAGGGGAGCCCAGCTGGGCACACTTAATTAGAAGATTCCCAACCATTACTTCCCTGAAGGGAGCTCTTCTGTCATGACCAATTGACTTATGAAAGGGAAACGTCTTCTCTGCTCCCCAGAGCCTCCCTTGGGACTCCCATGTGAGTCCCACCACTGCCCCAACTTGATCTGTGGGGACAGCACGTGGCATCACAGGAGACATTCATCAGGAGAGACCATCCATCACAGGGGATAACAGAGGCCTTCAGCTTTTGAACTGTAGCTCCTAGTCACTGCAGGGCAGGGAGACAATTTAATATTCTGGGTCAGTTCCATATCTCACAGCTCTTCAGGAAATTAGGTTACTGCTTTGAAGATTAAACTGTGGGGAAGTTCAGTTTCACATTTTCCTCCCAGGGCCGTGTGGAGCAAAGTTTTTCAGCTCCTGGGAGGAGGAGGACGGTTTGGTCCTCTATAGCCTGTCCCCAGCAAGAGCAAAGAACACACGGACAGATTGATGTGCCCTGGGAAGAAGGCAAATTGCCTCTTTTCACAGCAGTTCTCCTTGAATCAAGTCCTAAGCAGCAGAAACAAGTATCAGATGGCTGATTTGCAGAATATATCTGAAGTCCAGAGTGAGAGTGACACACAGGTGGGTGCAGCAGATAACTGAATTACTTGCTATTTGATAAAATGCACCTGAGCCTCTCCCAAACAACAGTTCACCAGCTACAACGCATCCTTTTAGATAGGAAGGTGTCCCACATTATCACCAGCCTCAGGAGTTGGGGATATTTTCCTACACATTTAGTTGTGTTCCTGGGAACACTTTCCACTAGGGTCATCTCACCTCCCTGTAGCCTAATGCATTGGCTGAAAGTGGGACCAAATATTCAATCCCTTTCACGTCTCCTACATAAAAGTTTCCACCTGGTGGTTACCCATACTTCCTTCCCTTCAGGAGCAACCTGGTCCATCTATCCAGAAGAAACAGTGAGTAAAGGAAGAGAAATCATTCCTGGAACAAAACTCCCTATTGCCCCACCACTACCATTCATTTAAAGGTGGCTTTTTAGGCAGAGGTTACAGGCACAGCCTAAAAGCTACCCTCAGAAGTGGATGGAAAAATAATCATTGCATGAGGTCGGTCCCCATAATTTCTCCATCTCTCACACCGTCTCCCAAGGGAGCTGCACGAGGTCACTCACTGCAGCATTATACAGGTTGTGGCCTCATCCCTGGTTAGAAGGGGCTCACAGCTACTTTCACAGACAGTTTATTTCACTCCCTTCCAGCCCAGGCTCTCATTAGGAATTAGGTAAAATCCCTAGGCACCATCATTGCCTAGTCTCCTACTCACATGCTTAGCTTCTTCTGGGGAAGAAAATCTTGCTGCATTAGCTCAAATAGCTCATACATCACCCTGTCCACAAGCTTATACTGCTACAGGAGGCACAAGGAGCTTTCTTGGCTGTTCCTCTGAACAACAGCAAGGAAATTTCTTCCCAGCAGCTATTGGCAATAGCTGCCTATTCTCCTGAAGGGTACAGTTAGAGATGCCACTGCTTAAGGGAAAAGAGACACAAGCTTTCATCACCTTCGCTTCCCCAGTAATCAGACTATGGTGTAGTCTCTGCTGATAGCTTTTTACTAGCTAAAAGGAGAAGTTAGTTGTGGGATACATAACAGGGTGGGTTTTTTTAATAGCAACTTAATATTAGAAGACCTCTCAAGCAATACCCACCCCTACATCAGCCTTTGTATTCATGGGGAAAAAAAAAATTATTTCTCAGCCCTGTCCCTTTCATCGTTTCACATCATGCCACAGCTTTGCTCATTTACCCTCCTTCCTTTACAAGGAGGTTTCTATAGTCATCACCCTCGAGCACTGCTTTTCTCAGGAAAGGCACAACAGACAGACAGGACTCCTCAAGAAAAGATTAAAAAACTCAAACCCAGAAATCCATCAAAAAAACCCCAAACACAAAAAAACAAGAACACGCACCACAAAAAAAAAATAAAATCAAATAATCAGAAAGCAGATGCCTTTTAACCAAGCTCTTCAACAGCTTTCCACTTCACTTACTTTACTAGCCCCACATAAAACCCAACCACTTACTGTATTGCCTACATTGTCTCCCTTCACTTCAAACAGCCACAAAAAAGACCAAAACCAGCAAGCAGCAAAACACAAAAATCACAACTTACCTTGCTGGACAGAAAGCCCATTTTCATTATTCAGGACCTCTTTTGACTCAGTTTTCATCTTGCTAAAGTTCAGGGGATGGAGGGCACAGCCCCCTCCCTCTCCTCCCTTCCTGCTGGCTCCTGGAGGGGTTACCCCATTCATCACCCCCACCACAAACCCAACAGAAGCAGCTCCTCTCCACCACTGAAGAGGAGAAGAGGGTACACAGTAAGAAGTCCAAGTCCTCTAATGAGGGTGGGGAGGAAGACAAGCTCCCCACCCACCCTAGCCTTTACCCCCAGCTATTTCCTATAAGCTCATTTACACTTTGTGGTGGGGGAAGCTCTTCAGCTCACTGGGCTAAAGCCCAGTGGTCTAACAGCCCAGGCTTGACCTGCCTGGCAAGATCAATACACAAGTATTTCGGGTGCCAGGCAGTGTATCTCCTCCAGACAGGGATTTGGGTCAATAAGGAATAGGTAGAGAAGTTGAGCCTGGTGGTCTGTTGGTGCATCAGTGGTGATTATTTAACTGCTGCTTCTTGGACTTTTCCTTGGGTTTGAAAACACAACTGGTGCTGGGGTGGGGCAAGGCACTGGGGTGAGATGGAGGTTGCACAGCTGATGATGGTCAGCCTGATGGAGAAACTTGGTTCACTTGGAGACAGGGCAGCAAAAGGCTCTTCTCCAGAAGTTTCTCCCAGTGGCATCCCCTAGGGACTGGAGAGGCTTAGAGAAGCCAGGGTGAGCAAGAAGTAAGGTGAAAGATCTCCAAAAGAACTGGGATTTTTTTTTTTCTGTGAGATGTTTGGGGGCTACCTGACAGGGAGACTTCAGGCCACATGGATAAGCTTGCTTTTGGTTCTTACTCATGTCCCATAGTTTTAAGTGTTATTCCCAAGGTGTGTTTTTGTGGGTTGTAACTAGGGTTTCTGGTACAGTCCCATACTCTGGATACTTCTCCAGAATAACAGCTGTCCTGGTATCAGAGCACTTCTCTTTATATTTTGTCTAACAATACTAGGCTCCCAATAACTAAGATAGAAAATGTCATGAACCATATTAAAAAAATTAATCACCTGGTCAGTATCATTACAGACTCTGTATCTTGGGTAGAGGCTTTAATCCCAGTTTCTGAGGAGAGAAAAAAATATACACCCAACCACCTACTCGAGTGACAGTAAATGACACACTATCTCATTCTTTTGTATTATATGACCTAGGACTGTGTCATGCAGCCCTTGTGTTACCAGTTACAAATGTTCTTTACTTGCTCCTTATATTGGGTCTGAAAAAATAATCAAAAAACTTAATTAAAGTTTCAAAGTTATGAGCTTTACCACAGTTATATTTTATTGTGTCTCTTCATTTTGATCTGCTCAATTACGGATATTAGAGGATCCTTCTCTCATCAGAGCCTTTCACTAGAAAGGAAGTTAGCTGTTATTTCTTTATATCCTCCATCCTTGGTGTGAAACTGTTAGTCTTACTTAGAGCCAATCATTCAAATTTTGCTCTGATGATGGCATGACTTTTCTTGGAGGGCAAGCTCCACGTTGGTTTTTAAACAGTAGTACAAATGGACTTGCAAAAAGCTATGAAATGGTGGGGATAATGTTATTGTCCCCTCTGTAGAGCTGATGCAGCTGATGGGAGATTAGAGGGAGATGTTCAGTTTGAGCCTCTATTTTCTGCAGGTGACTCCATTTTGCGTCAAGTTGCTACAGGGACTGGTCCCTGCCTTGACAGGCACAGTGCCCCGAGCATACATCTCTGCCACACCATCCAGGAACCGGGAGGGAATATCCTCCAATCCATTTGCTTTGCAAAATAACTCTTAATTAACAAAATACAAGAATTCCACTGTGAAAATAGTTTCCACCCAGCATGGAAATTACCTCAGCTCTCAAACATGTTGTCCCTGACAGCTAGGTTATACTATACAGCACAACTGGTGCCAGCATTTTGCAGCAGCGTGACTGGACTCAAATCAGAGATCAGGTCACCCATCAAGAGGGATTTCCTCTGGCTGATCTCATTTGCAAGCACTAATTAGGATCTGTCTTGCAATTTTCAATAGTAACATTAATGACTTCACAGCGATGTTACTACTGTGAAAGATAGAGCATCTTTCATTCAAGAGCCTCTTTAATGAGGGCATGTAGTGTCTCAAGAAGGCAGGATGATACCATCACACGTCTCAGTAACTGAGTACCTGAGCTGGTCTTGTGTGAGCACCTATATCCAGAGCAGAGTCTGGCCTCCTAATCCTACTTTCTTACATAAAACCAGATTGAAAAACAAATAGTTGCATCAGTAACTGAACACAGATGTCTGCTTTCCTACAGGTTTGGGAGGATGGGGGTTGCTGTCCACATGGACATGAGAATTGTTGTGGGAGGAAGGGTGGATATGAAATTTCTGAGGTCTTTCAACTCTGCTCAGTTGTCTGTATTCATGAAACTTGTAGGAAATCAATAGTTTTGTGGCTCTGCCAGGTTTGGTTGGAATTGGCCAAAGGGGTGAAAAGTAACACCAGGGGGGAGTGGGATAAGAGTAACTTGTACATTCACACACAATGCTCCTATGTACCCCATTGCATTAGAAAAGCAGGCTAACACTGGTTCCTATTTTCCATTTTTGACACCAGAAACCCTATTGTCTGTTGGTGATGCCTAGAAACTATTGTTATTTGTTCCTGTAGTGCAGAGGACAAACACCATTGCAGCAATGAGGGTTAGGTGGAAGCACATTTGGCAGCTTCAGTAGTCACCCTTACAGACACAGGTAAACCCCAACCCCACTCCAGCCCTGCTCTCTGCAGAGACTTTGCCTTCAAGCAACACATTCTGCTGAGGCTGATATCATCCTTGCAGTGATCTAATCCAAAAGTAAGGCAGATTTTATATTTATTATTCTTTTTTAATTTTAGAACTCCAATGGATTTGTCTGGTTCAGCTCAAATCTGTGATCAGGGAAACAATACACTGGTTGTTTTTATTTCTAGGGAAGGAGAGAAACAGGTAGAGGATTTCTTTTTTTCCCTAGAAGCCCGTTTCCTAAGGAAATGAGGCCTATTCCATCAAGCTGTGTGTGGAGGGGAAGGTCAGACCGTCACGCTACTAGGGAGTGCCATCTGAGAGCATGCAGTCAAAATCTGAGGATGAGGAACTCGCTTTCTCTCCTCTGCAGCTGAGGACTTGTGGGAGAGAGCCTGAGGGTTTGGAGCTAAAGTTATCTGAAACTTGTAGGTTTCAAAAATACAACATTCCTTTCAGACATATAAGGTTGAGGAGTTCAAGCCTTTTATAGACACTTGAGAAGCCACACAGAATTATTTAATTGTCAGTCATAGAAAAAGCTGCCACTGGATTTCTCGTGGAGTTAGACTGGAGAACTCAGCCATGAGACACTAATCAATATGGCGAGGACAGGAGTTAGTCTTTCTGTTGTTCCCTGAACTCCTCAATTTCTTTTTCAGTTTCACCATACTGCCCTGGAATGGATAAATTCAGGGAGCTATCTGAAGGATAGGCACTCAAACACTTAAGAGCAATGTGCATTTACAATAAATGAATCATATAATAGCTACCCATGCATCCAGGGCCATAATCTCAAATGGCAAAAGCAGAAGACAAGTTAATAATAGTCATTGTTACATGATTAAATTAGGTAGACAGGAATATTTTTTTGCAGGGTTCATAATGGTTTTAATGATATTATTTAGTTACCAAGAAGAATAGGTCTTCTCTATTCATAAGTTCCTGGAAATCAAGGATGTTGAGCTGTGAAATATGTTTTTAAAGACAGAGTTGCAAGCTACCAGAAAGTTAGTTATATTCTATATTGCAATCCTACAGCTCTTGAATTGTCCTCATCTAGTAAGCAGGAGCAAGACTTGAAGGGGAACAGTGGGCCTATGCGTGACACTTTGGGCAAGTTTAGGTTTTAAGCCAGGAGCCAGACGATATGGAGGGATTTCAGATTGGGTCAAAACCCAGATTGCATCTACTGGATGCATCACTTGCATGCAGCTTGCTGTCACTGCGTTAGAGGAAGTGGTACCATCATAGCATGGTTTGATATTGATGCCCTGCAGTATGGCTGCGCCCTATCCTGGACGTGTCCAGCAGCTGACCAACCCCACTGGAGTCTCCCACGGCACAATGTGGTTGTGTGGCTCTCAGGATACCCTGCATGGCATTTCATCTTGGATGATGTGGTGGCAAATGGGGTCAAGGCTAGAAGCGAGGGAGGAGCATGATAGACACAAACTGGACTTGCATCGGACCACAAGAAGTGGGATGTGCTGAGTACACTGCTCCATATAAAAAATTTCTTTCTTGTGAATTGTCAACAGACATTTTCCTAGAAAGTATTTTCAGTTTTGTAGTGTGCATTTTCTATGAACCACATAAAACACACAGAAAATCTCCAGCTGTAGTGACGCTGCTCTGTTGCAGTGCTGGCATTTCTCAATGTCTTCACACTTCTGGGAATTTTTTCACAGGGCAGTTTGCAGTGGAAATGCATAGTGAAATCGGGGAGGCCTACAACAACAACAAAAAAGTGTATACTGAAGCGTATCAAAATAGACCTGATAGTTTTTCCCTCATGCTGCTCCCAGTGAGGGAGCACCTGAATTCATGGTTGGCTTGAGCTGAACTGCACCAGCAGGCACATGGCGTGTTTGTTGCTCCACCAGTATAAGCCCAGTGGGGCGAGAGCCAAGGAAAAGCAATTAGGAAGCAGAACAGAAAGTCTGGAAGAGCAGCTCGCTATGTCTCCCCAGCATGGGATCAACCCATGTCCCTTGATGGGACAACCAGGTGAACTCTGTGACCTAACTTCACCAATGCTATCAAGAAGCCAAAGTGACATTTGTGCTGAAGGACTAAGATTGTGCAGGTGAATTTGCCACAATAGATATATCTAAGCATCCGAATATCCATCCTTGAAAAAAACTTCAGGAGAGAAGCAAAAGCTACAAGGCTAACAACTGGCAAAGAGCACAGGAGACATGTGCCTTAACTTTGGAGTAAAGACATAATCTCTCCATGTGGTTTGGAGAAACAGCGAATGACAAAGAAACATCTGTGGCTCCCAAACTCTCCCTTTCATCACCTTTTAGTAAGACTATATTTTGACAACATTTGTCCCAGTTAGCAGCCTGGTCAAAGCTGTAAGTGAAGACACCCAGCTTTCAGCTCTTTATGTAAACTCATACCTTCTCCCAAGAGTAAAACCAACTTGCTTTTGTAATATTAACCCAAATAGATGTTCTCTTGCAGAGCAAGGCTGCTGACTGAATGTGTCAGTGTGGACATCTTCTCATGCCAGCCTTCACTGGCAATATGAAAGAAGGTCATACAAGACTGTATGTAGATTTGTCATCAACTTTTAATTAGGATAACTGTTTTCCTAATTTCATGATTAGATTTAAGCATATAATTCCAAAACTGCTTACAATAGCAAAAAAAAAAAAAAATCAAAAGGAGGAAGTTGCAATGAAAATGTTCTTGACAACATTTGCAGATGTTTGTTATGCAGGAGGGTGTAACCCTCTCTTGGTGTCACCTGCAGAAGATCATGAAGCAAAGAATGAGTTCCCATCTGCAGGCAGCTTGCAAATTAACGGTGTCCAAAGACTGATAGTTGACTGTCAAGCAAGGTTACAGCACAAAGTTTGGAGTTGTTTTTTTTTTTCTGAATTCAGCCAAAAATTCTGCATTTTCTCAATAGCCAAGAGATTTGTTTCTGAGAAAAAGAGAAGTAGCTGCAGTCATCAGCTGCTAAATCCTTGCTGCATAGTTTAAACTGAGCAATTTCAGCCATGTTTCTTTTTGATTGAATACCATTACTTAAGTCATATTATTTTAAGAGCTTCCCCTTTTCCCGATGAGGACTAAGCCCCCAGTTTCACCAGATAATGTGCAATTACATTTTAGAGAAGACACTGTCATTTACAAGGAGACAACAGTCAGTAAGTGCTGGCGTGAATAGCCCTGTGCTAACTCTGCTCCTGAGTTCACTGGGACTGTTTGAAACATCAGTGCTGGAGAAGGCACTGAAAATGTGAAGGCTCTCTTCTCAGAGAGGGTTCACAGGGTAGATCTTGCAAGCGAAAACGGGAAAGTTGCCTGAATGTCACAGGCATCTTGTGCCACCATGCATCTTGGCCCCTCCCTGTGTGGGAGTGGACTGGGGACACAGCTGGGGCTGAACTTCCAACCTGAACTCTGCAGCTGTGAGCTCTGTGGGCCTGATTCCTCTCTCATGCTGAATGAATGTTATCGTGCATTGGGTTGATTAAGCATTATTAAAAGAAACCACTTATCCCTAGAAAAAAAAAAAAAAAAAAAAAGAAGAAGAATAAAGAAGAATTTGTCAAGCATATTTGGCTCTACTTGAGAAAAGCTTGAAGAGGCAGCTAGAAAGCCTTCAGGTGTTGATGACAAAAGCTCTTTTGTGATGTCCCAGAAAGCAGTGACCGCAAAAAACATTACATAAGGTCTAAAAATACGACAGTGTTTCTGTTTGATGGTGTATTAATCTTCCTGCAAACAATAATCACATTCTATTTCTCTCCACTGCTTTTCTGTTCATATTAAGGCTCTTACTATGATCTTCTTATCTTTTCTATTTATTTGTGAAATGACATATATCAATCTGATAAGCAAATAAAAGCAAGTGTTGTCCCAGAGGGGATGAAAGAAAGCAGTGAACAACTCCAGCATGTGCTCTGGTGATCTCCTAGCAGGGTAGCACAGCAAGGTCTAACATCCACTGACCTCTACAAGGTCTTTTCATAGACCTTGGTGAGCTTTGTGTGTCCCTTCAAATTGGGGATTCCCTGTTGTTTGTGGGACACTTGCATCTCCCTACTCTGGCATTCAAGAAGAGCAAAGGACAGGTTGTTGTTCAACACCAACCCATAAAAACATCCTCTTGTACCTCCTTACCCTTTCACAACATGCTTCATCTCTCTCATGAGCTTGACCATCTTTTGAGCAGGGTGAAGCTCTCTGCTGGAAACAGAGGAGAATAATTTCTGTCATGACTCACATTGTAGTTGGAGGTCACAGCGTCTGATGCAGTTCCCACCCCACTGCCTCTGAAGCACAGCAGGAACCACACTGTGTCTAGGAAATAATGTCTCCTCCCCCTAATTCTGAGGCCATCTCAGATGGAAAATCACAAATGCCATAATGAATAACCACAGGGCTGAGGAAACCTTCCAGCAGAGGCAGGCTCCACTGCTTGTTAATTAGTCTAGTCATTAGGGTGAATTTAATGCTGTTTCTGAAATTCTATTCCCTGGTACTCCTAGCTTTGTTTAACTGAGAGCTCGAGAAGACATGCTTCTCCAGCTGAAGAAGCTGAGATCAGGCTTCCTTGCAAAGAAGTTTTCTATGTTAAGACATATGTACTAACAAAGCTGTATTGTGCTAATGGCCTTTGCAAGAGTTTTCTCACCTGGAGCAATCCCAAACATTGATACAGGATGGGCGATGAGTGTATTGAGAGCAGCCCGATCAAGAAGGAATTGGGAATGTTGGTGGATGAGAAACTCAACATGAGATGGCAATGTGTGCTTGCATTCCAGAAAGCCAACCATCTCTTGGGCTGCATCAAAAGAAGCATGACCAGTAGGTTGAGGGAGGTGATTCTACCCCTTGACTCTGCTCTTGTGAGACCCCACCTGGAGTCCTCAGCAGGGGAAGGACATGGACCTACTGGAACGGGTCCAGAGGAGGGCCACAAAGATGATCAGAGGGATGGAACACCTCTCCTATGAAGACAAGCTGAGAGAGTTGGGGCTGTTCAGCCTGGAGAAGAGAAGGCTGCGGGGAAACCTTATAGCAGCCTTCCAGTACCTAAAGGGGGTTACAGGAGTGATGGGGAGGCACTCTTTATGAGAGAGTGTAGCAATAGGATGAAGGGGAATGGTTTTAAACTGAAAGAGGGGAGATTTAGATTAGATATTAGGAAGAAATTCTTTAGTGTGAGGGTGGTGAAACACTGGAACAGGTTTCCCAGAGAAGTTGTGGATGCCCCATCCCTGGAGGTGTTCAAGGCCAGGATGGATGAGGCTTTGAGCAACCTGGTCTGGTGGGAGGCGTCCCCGCCTATAGCAGGAGGGTTGGAACTGGAGAGTCTTCAAGGTCCCTTCAAACCGAAACCATTCTATGATTCTATGGTTTTTCAGTTCCTCTCCAGTGAGGATGGCAAGAGCCAGCACAGAGCACCATGACCTGTGCAGGGAATTTAACAGAGCAAGAGGGATTTTCTGGGTACATGGGTGACTTTGCTATTCCCTCAGCAATAACTAAAGCCAGATAAAGAGGAACGGGAAATGAAATCTCATTTTTGCACAGTGGAAGTGAAATTCTCTGAGGACAGCAGAGTCCACTCTTGCTTTTCTTCTTGAGTCCAAAGCTAAATGTCTTTATGCAAGAGATGCCCTGAACAAACACAAGCTATCAGTCTCCTTACAGGGCTGACAGGGTGAAATGAAAAGGTCTCTTCTATACAGGAGTTCAGGTCTTCTTAATGTAATAGTCTTGTCCAGCCTTAACAATTATGATTTTACTGATTTAAGGAAAGTAACAAGGACTATGTAAGCAGCTTGCTTATTTCCTTACACTGTCCCACAAATCACTCAAAAGGTTAATTTTCATTCATGAGAAACATCATCTTTAAACAGACCTAAAATAATTTTTTTAAAAATGAAAATCAGGAAGATGATAAAACCAGGAAAGGCTACTTTTTATGCATTAAGGTCCACATTGGGCTCTGGAGATATGCTTGTTGCCTTTCAGATCTTATTTGTTCAGATTTGGACAAGGTTTCATGGTGACAACATAGCATAGGGGCAAGGCTGTAGACTTGAGGCTCAGGAAAACAAGGCAGGGCACCGAAGCCCTGTCAAGAGGGACCTGACCTGAGGGAAGGGAAAAGGAAAGGAGAAAGGGAAAAGAGAAGAGAAAATAGAAAATAGAAAATAGAAAAGAGAAAACAGAAAAGAGAAAAGAGAAAAGAGAAAAGAGAAAAGAGAAAAGAGAAAAGAGAAAAGAGAAAAGAGAAAAGAGAAGAAGAGAAAAGGAAAGGAAAGGAGGTGATGTTGCCAGTTTGAGTTTTTTTGTTGGAAATAGGTGTATAATGAGCAACTCTCAAAGGGCCTGGGCAGCACTTCAATAGAGTTTTAGAAATTCATGGAATCAGATGAATTTCACAGCAAAAGCACTGGTAATGCAAGCTTAAGCCAGGGATACTTCAGGTGAGAGCGCAGTCTGTCAGAGAAAATATACCACTTCCCTTCTTTATGCAGTACCTCTTTGATGTAGAACAACAGTCTTCAGGAAAGCTTGTGCAGCCTTGATAACAGTGAACAGAGGCAGGATGAAGAGGGTTACAAGACACCCCTATTGATGGTCAAGCCACTTTGATTTCCTAATGCATTAGCAGCACTGGTCAGTGACACCGAGCAGCTGATGCTGCTAGGGCTGCATGCTCTCACTGGTCAACATCTCCTCGGCCATACAGGGAGGGTAACTGCTGCCCGACATTCAGAGGTCAAGGGATTGGACAGTCAGAAAATGGTGCAACCTCCTGATTTTCCCCAAATAAAAAGCCTAAGTGAAAGAAAAACTCAACTTTGCTGAAGCAACACTGGTCTTGTCAGGGAAAAAACCTTGTCACATCTCTGTAAGTCATTGCAAGTCCTCTCTGTGGACAGCCATAGCGCCATTCCCATTGCCTAAACCTAGGAACAACTCTGAAATACCTAAGCTAGGAGGCTCCAATCCTTTACAATCAGCAGAAAAAGCAAGGATTGCTATAGAGTCCACTTAGTGGCCCACATTTGCTGAATGTTTAAAGTGCCAAAAGCACGAAAATGTCTTGTTTGCTCATTCAAAGTTGAAATTCTGGTAAGGCAAGTCTCTCTTCCCAGTTGTCAGCGCCTTTTACAAGTAGTGGCTCCCTGAACTGCAGACCGTCCTCGTGCTGAGGAGGACTGAGCCGACAGGAAGCACAGTCTTCTCCTTCCTACCTTATGTTTCCATACCACTTCTGCATATCACAGTCATACTGGTCCTCTGGTCACAAAATGGCAGTGGGAGCCCAGATTCACATGATTCCCAGGGCACCCCCAAATTCCCAAAGCCCATACTCATGAATCACTGCTGTCTACCTGCACACTTGGCCACATTCAAATGCATCTTCATTGCGTGGCAATAAAAGAACAAAATTTATTTTGCATTGCAGAATTCCTTCCATCATCATTTACGACTTCCCCACTCTTCGGGTCATCTGAAAAGTTTTATCAGTGGCAAATGTATGTTTTTTTCAGGTCATTAATTCAAATGTTAAATAGCATGGAAATGCTTTCTGTCCAACCTCAATGGAAACACAGCCACTACTGAGGTACAATTGCCCTTTGAATCCAATTAATTAGCTAGTTTGCAAGCTATTTAATGTCTTCCTCATGCGTTGCGTACCATTCTATAATTCAAAATAAAATCAGAACTAACTTGAAACACCACTTTCTGTAACTTTCTCACAAAACCTATAAGATCAAGCCTGTTACAGTTCTGTAAAAATTGGTAATCTTATTTTTAAAAAGTACCCAATTCACTTGACAGTATTACTACTTGGCCTTAGTTTTTTTACCCTCCTTTAATTTCCTTCCTCTATTAATTATCTTCCCTTAATTTATTGCATCCTGTGTGAGATTCTGTATTATTTTGCCTGGGACTGATGCCAGACTGACGGACTTACACTTTCCTAGGATATCCCATTTACCTTCTGAAAAACATAGTAATGACATTAGCTGGACTCTCATCTTTCAGAACCACCCAAACCAAGTGAAAAAAAAACATCATTAATGTTCCAGAGACCTCCTCAGGCAGCTCTTTTAAAACTCTTGGGTGCAGTTATCTAGACCCAGCCACGTCAAGAATTAATAGCTGCTGCCCAAACTCCCCTTAGGGGGTTACTGTTGGAATGGAAAGCATTTCACCATCTAAGCTGTGATTACATTATCTGGCTATTCCCAACTACAGAGCAGAAATATTTAGGGAACTTTTCTGCCTTCATCATTATCAACACTTTTTTCCATTTCAGTCTGGTAATGGCTCAATACCACTGTGAAAATTTCTTTTGCTTTCAATGTCATTTTAAGACTCCCCATTGTCCTCAACCCTCCTGGCCACAGATCTCTCCTCGTATCCTTTCTGTCTGTGACCATGGGACTTCCTCACTTTACCCTGCATTTGCCAATCACAAAAAAGATGTTCAAGACACACAAGTGGCATCAGGTCCACCATGAGACTGTGCTGGGATCCACCACAAAGGGAATGCCGGTTTTTTCCTGTCACCAACGTACACTGCACTTCTCACCTCTGTGCCCTGATGGGGCACATCCTTGCAGTAAGACCAGAAAAGGTTACCCAAGTTCCAGAAGCAATTGGGCAGCTCATTGGTAGAAGCTCCCTTACACATTATTAAATACAAAGACCTCATCTCTGGATAAAGAATTTAGTTACGAGCCATTGGAGGCAGGAGAGCAGTATCTGTCTGTGGTGGGCCCTGCTCTGAGTGATGCACCTCCATAAACATGTGCTATGAAATGGTCTTATCAGCTGGACTTTCTGGGTGCTTGCTCTGATCCCATGGAGCTGGTGTGTGCCTAGATCCAAGGTTACTATCCGGAGTAAATATTGTTCAGTGATTACTTATTCATGCTACAATTTGGAAAGTGATGTATCTGAAAGAAACCCAAATGCTGTACTGGAAAAAAAATTGAATGCTTAGCATTCAGTGTTCAACTGAAGTAGGTGTGCTGCAAGTAAACAAGGTAAAACCATAGATATTAGAAGGAAGGGTTTATTTGTGTTCATGTAATATTTGATCAAGCCAGCAACCAAGTTTGCTTCAAAGGGCTTGCAAGTATTTTGAAGTAAAAATCTTTTTGTTTTATATGTGGACACTGTTCTCAAAGAATAACTGCTGTGAATAAACAGAATGGCTTCACTGTCTTAATGCATCTCTTTTTTCTCTTTTTTTTTTTTTGAATAATGAAGTACTGCAGGTAATATATGGAAAACCCAATTCTTCATTTATATTAGAACTTCTTAAAACTCTCACTATATTATTGTGAGGAAAAAAGCACTACAGGCTCTTGTTTCAAATCCTCTTTCATCTTTGTGTTGTTTTTTTTTCTGAGCCTTTTAATGCCCAGGTAATGTGGGTAGAGCTGCCTCGCTTCTTGCACATCCCTTCAGCCTGCTGGTCCCCTCTCTGGCTTGCATTAAAGCAGTCTCAAGCACTGCAGCATCCCTCACCCAACGTTTTTAATAACATAAAGGAAAAAGATGCTAAATAAAAGGAGAGCAAAACAATGGCCAAAGACAAAGTCACGCATCTCACTAAGAGCTCTGGAGATGTAGCTTGGCTGAAGCAGCTGCCAAAATATTCCTTGCAACTCTCGAGCTTACTGACATACAGGGAACTTCAGCTGGGTGAGAAAACAACCTTATGCCCTTGAAAAAAAAACAAACAAAAAAGATGATGTTTAATTAATTTTCCAATTAAATTGTATTTATATAATGTTTTTTAAGATTTTATGAGATTTTCTACATTTTTGTTGCACTTGCTATGCTTGCTATTACTAATAAGCAATACAGTGCTTCTCAGCCTTCTTTTTTGCCATAGTTTCTTACAACTAGGACAGCTGTGAAAGCAGAACTAAAACAAGAGTGAAACTGCAATAAAAAGAAATGAGAAGAAATTTCTATTCAGAGCATTTAGAAACCTTTGTTCCAGCTAAGTCTTCATTTGCTCAAAAGTCTCCTTTAGGAGAAAGAAGGGGGTTTTGGTAACATAACTTAGTTCTCCTTTTACCTTCTGGAGACTGGAAAACTTTCAGTTCCCATCAAAGCTAGATAATGCAACTAGAAATGTATACTGATCCTGTTTCTAATGCTAAACAACAAACAAGGGGAAAAGAGGTGCATGATACAAAAACAATAGGGAACACCCATCACCGTATAAATACAATACAGATACCAAACAATACAAAATGCAAAATTTTAATCTTGGGCTAAATAAGCAGAGAGGAAAATGCGGCAAGGGAGGGAAGGCTTCAGCTCGCCCTTCTCTAGGTCTTTGCAAGCTACTTTTACTGTAAGTGGAGAAGCACAGACCTAGCCCTGCGCACAAGGGCAGCCACAGCAGCTCAGAGCCAAGGTCCAAGTAACCCCGTGTCCTATCTTCTGGCAGTGGTGATAACAGCCAATGCCTAAGGATGAGCATAAGAAAAGGGGCAGTATGTAGCAATACTTCCTCACAATACTCAGTCAGTCTGCAATTTGCAGCTCAGAGACCTCCTGAGCCAAAAGTGAGGTCTTTGTGTTTAAGTCTTCACTGGAATTTTTTTCTTCTCTTAATTAGCCCAGTTGTTTTCCACACACACACACAAAAAAAGCTACAGGGCAAGTTATAGAGATGGGGCACTCTGCCAGGACCTCTTGCTGATGGAGAGAAACTGACTGACAAACAGATGGGAAAGTTTCTCACTGGGAGGAGGTAAGTCAAGGAAAAGATTTCTGCCGGCTGGTATGGTTATCGCTGCAAATCCTGGAGGGGTGTTCGGTGGGGAGTCAGCTGTCCAGGCCAGCCAGGCGGCAGGGAGGAGAAGAGACGGAGAGGACATATCCACAAAGGGCAGATCTTCTTTTTTCTGTGGAGCCCGGCTGAAAAATAGATGCTCTGACACAGGGAAAGACTGCCTGATGGACTGGACTGACCCAGTACTCCTCCTCACCGCTAATTCACACCATGTGGTGTTCACCTCTGGTTGAACTAGACCCACATCTGGACCTTCCTTTGCCAGGACAGGAAAGCCTGACAAGGGCAAGGGGAAGGATTCAGGGGTTCAAACAGTGCATGCAACCAGCATGTGTGCTGAGGGTTGTGTAGGAGTCTCTGGTTTAACTCCCTAATCCAGGGTGACAATGCCTTGCAGGTCCAGGAGGACTCTGGTGAAGGTGAGCAGGATCCTCCTATGCTTATTTTCCTGCCTTTCCTGAAAGGAGTGGTCACGGGATTGCATACAAGAAGGATGTCTCAGGCAAATGGGTAAGGATTTTGCTCTTGGTAGGTGCAAGCTCTATATACAAAACTTTTCTATTGTGAAAACAATTACCAGGCTGGTAAGAAACCCAGGGTACAAAGCAAGCTCTTCCTCCTTTTGACCTTCCCACTAGAGAAGCTCAAAGACTAAAACAAAACCACAACCATGCAGGTGTTTACTCCTTTTTTGAGCATGCAAAGATGAAAGAGACATCAAGGCTGGAAACACAAAGCTCGGCAATGAGCTAGTTGCTTAGAGCAATATGCAAAACTGGGACATCTCACACACATGTGGCTACCAGCCCAAAGAGCAAAAAAAAAACCATGCAGATAAACCCCAGCTTCAGAAAACAGAGAGATGATGTGCTGGGAGGTGTTTTCCATGGAAATTGCTCTGTGATATATCACTTATGTACTCACTGCAAAGGGACAGCTGGGCTTGAAATGAATGGAAAGGAAACGAACGCTCAAAACCCTTTGCAGTCTTTGACTGCCACCCTGTCTCCAAACCTCATCATGACCTGACTTCGAGACCCTTGTGAAGCCAAGCAAACTTAAACTACACCAATTTTACATTTAAAGACTGGTCAAGGCCAAAAGGAACTCAGAAAACCTACTTTTTCTCTGCCTCTTAGCACAAGGATCATTGGCAGAGCTGGAGCTCATTCCACCACAGTTGAAGAGAGAAGGCTAATGGCAGGGCAATTTATTAGCCCCCACTGAGACTCTAAATCTTAGTTTTTCTGCACTGTTCTCTCTGGATTTGAAACGTCCTGCATCTGTGGACATTCTGGGAAAGTGGCAAAAGACATCTATTCACAGTAGGATTGCTGGAGACAGCTGTGGGACTATTTCCTGGAATGATGGAAAAGGCTTCTTTGTGGATATCTGGATAGACTGTTTCTATTTGAGTGATGATTTGATTGCTCCTGGGGTTTTGCTGAAATACTAGTTATATATTAAGACATGCTGACCCTTGCATGAGCAAGTTTTTAGTATTATTTGAATAGAAAGAAGCTGGTGAATATTTTGGCTGAATAAAAGCAGCAATATGTGGCTGAAGGTGAGTATATTTGTGTTGGGGATGGGCATGGATCAGAGTAGCCAGTCATTCCTTTTAATGGTTGGGGTTTGAAGCTATAGCCCAGGGTGTTGCACAGTGTTGTGTGTTGGAGATGTTGTTTCTGGGGTGAGATGGAAAACGCATCCTAGGCTTCCCTGCAGGATGTGTAGGCAGAGTCATATCCACAGGCAGGTGCAACGCACGTGTAGGTACTGCTTGTGGCTTGGGAATTGGTGTTTCTCTCATCCTACAGAGAGTTTCAAGCAGGCTGCTCAAAGTATTAGAACTAAAGCCTGCTGTGTCTGAAATCAGGGAACTTTCCTGTTTGCATGGAAGAGAAGAGCCTCAAGTGCTCGATTGTAGACTTTCCCATGTCATCTGTTCCCCTTCCTTTATCTTCCTTCACCCTGTCTCTTGCTTCTCTCATCTTCAAACACAAGCACTCCATGTCTTCTCTCCCTGCTGCAACCATCCTGTCTTCCACCTTGTTGAGCAGTTCAACCACCAGGTCAGGCCCAGCACAGCCAAATCCAAGCTCAATGGGGTCACTCACCTCTCTGCAACCTGAGGTTATCACCCCAGCATCACCCTAGACCCAGTCCTCTCCCCTTAACCACCCACTCAGGCTCTGTCTAAATCTTATCACTGTTACTTTAAAAAAAAAAAAAAAAAGAGAAAAAAAAAAAAATCATCTTTCTCATTTTGTTTGCTTGATGAAGCAAAGACCTTGCTGCAGCCCTTCTCATCCTGTAGTTCAGCTGCTGGGAGTTGCCTTTTGCCTGGCCTCAACGGCAACATCTTTGTCTTCTCCAGTTGGTGTTTCCAGGAACATCCTTTTGGCTCAAGCCTACCACTCCCTGTTTATGGCCCTCCATGGACCTCCTAAGCTCACGCTCGTTGCCTGGGATGACAAGAGCAATTGCTGTTCTTGTAAAATCAGCCAAGCTTCAAGCTTGTCAGCTCTCCTTCTGCCAAAGATGGCAGATGTGGGCACCGTCCCCTCACTCAACCATCTCTGTCCTTCTCTCTCCCCTGCCGCCTTGTCCACCAGGATCTAGCAAACAGACAAACAACCGGTTTATGAAAGCAAAGAGGGAAAGCCAACAGCAGCTGCTTTAAATCTGTTGTAATGCTGGCGGCAATTGCATAAGGCCGAGGTTTTGTTGATGTTCCCACCCCATTCCTGAGAAATATTTAATTTATTTTAGTGTCACTGTGCCCGCTGCCCATGCCCTCAGCACATTCGCAGCGCGGGAACCACCCGTCCACATTTGCAGCACGCTGCCAGCAAGTGGCAGCATCAAAGACCATCTCTGGGTTCACTTCTCCCCCGACGCAATCCCACAAGAAAGAGCCAAGATTTAAAACAGCCTCCTCAACCCAACCCAGCCAAGTTCCTTGTCATGCCCTAGACATGTAGAGCTCAGTAAACAGATGGGTCTCACCATGCCCAAGGGATCGGTGGCTCTAGGCCCCGACAGAGCCGCAAGTTTCAAATTAAATGACCCTTCAGCAAGAGGGGACCAACCCCCAGCAGCTCTGGGCTGCTAGCAAGATGCATTGCTCAGCCCAAGGCATGGCAGAGTGTGGACCTGTACTGCAGCTCTGGTTTCCATTAAATATTTCAGAAGAAATACGCCCCAATTCAAAGGTCCTGCCTCGACTGCGCAGTCAGGTCTCACATCTCCAGCCCTGGCAGCTGAGAACCACTGCCTCAAAGACAAGCTGGCATGTTGGCATGCTCTTCGCAGGCAGGAGGAGGATCAAGATTCTCTCCCAGACGTGGCGCCTAAGCTTGGCCGTGGCATCCCTTCAGAGAGCAGGAAAGAGCTGGCCATACTGCAGTGGGAGAGCGGTCAGATTTTCCTTTGCTATCCATCTTTGCAGGTCATCTCTCTGCCCAAGAACATTTTTCCAGTATGAAAAATCCATCACCATAAAAAATGGTAGTAGTATTTAGAGCCCATCTGCTATTTCTGTCGTGTGAGCTGCAGGGCTGATCTTGTGCATGCCCATCCTATAACTAAGTGCAACCTCCCCTTTGGTCTGCAGACCATCTGGGAAGAGGTAGGATCCATATTCCTCAGACATCACTGTAGGGAAAATCCTGCAGTTGTAGAGGAAAGAAGAGTTTGCAGTTTTTTGAGCTGGAAGTTGTGATACCTGCAGGAGTCACAGAAGGAAGTAAAAAAAGTCCCCAAAACCTGAAAAACCTATTAATCTAAAACAAAGAGACTCCCAGGATTTCTTGTGTTGCAAACCCCGTTGTGACTGCAGGGCAAAAAGATCTCTCCCAGCATCTCATATCTCTGTGCACAAACAAATAATACACATCTTACTGTTTTGAGTTGAAAGGGGAGTGGAAGGATGGTTTCTTTTCAGGAAAGGATTGCCAGCTTAGAACAGATGAGGAATATTGAATGGGAATATCTATTATACTCAAAATCTGGTGTTCCCATACGGATGTTTTCCTGGCCTCTGTTCCCTTCTCTCTGGGGACTTCAGTCTCATTCCAGGCACTAAACACCTCAAAAAAGGGGTAATGAAGCACTCAGGACTGTGATGTTTAAATCCGTGATAAGATTTATTTCCAAATGGCTTGTTCAGAGCTACAGAGAGGATTCGTAACCCTGCCAAGAAATAAATCCACGTTCCCTGAGCCCTAATAAGTTTTCTTAACTGCAATATAATTCATCCTATCTCCCGATAGGGACATTTGGAGGTTTTAGTCTGAGTTTCCTGGGCAAGAGGGATTCTTGTTCCTGCAAAAAATTTAAAATCTCTATCAAAAAATATAATTCCAAGCTGGAAGTTTGAAATCTCTCATGGATTTTTGTTTCTAATCTCATCAACTCTTGGGATTTTTTTAAAAAAAATATTTTAACTTCACAACATCTTGCTTTATCCTGTTTTGACTCGATTTATCTCAGAATTCAAAATAAAATGGGATGATGAACTCTGAATGCAGCTTCCCTCTCTCTCCTTTTTTCAAAGGAAAAAACTGAAAAAAAGATTTTGTCTTCCTCCGTGGAGGAAGGCAGTTGAACCCAATACTACCCTGTGAAACCGCTCCCCTCCTGCAAAACTCCTCCTGGAGCTGTGAGCCCTTCTGTTGAAGTACACATCAGATATTTTCTCTGTCTTTTTCCAGTGTTCATGTCACTAATGAGAAAGGTGGATTTTTCTGCCCGTGTTTCAAAAGGATTTCAGACCACCTGGAGTACTGGGGTCCTCAGCACAGGAAAGATATGGACCTGTTGGAGTGGGTCCAGAGGAGGGCCACAAAAATTATCAGAGGGATGGAACACCTCTCCTATGAAGACAGGCTGAGAGAGTTGGGGTTGTTTAGCCAGGAGAAACCTCCAGAGAGACCTTATTTCAGTCTTGCAGTAAAATTACTGAAAAGAAAATTGATTTTGTTTTACCTCAAACCAGGACAAGTACTTAAAGGGAGCCTATACAGGAAAGATGGGGACAATCTTTTTAGCAGGGCCTGCTGTGATAAGACAAGGGGTAATGGTTTAAAACTAAAAGAGGGTAGATTGAGACTGGATAGAAGGAAGACATTTTTTACAATGAGGGTGGTGAAACACAGGAACAGGTTGCCCAGAGAGGTGGGCAACATTCAAGGTCAGGTTGAACAGGGCTCTCAGCAACCTGGTGTAGTGGAAGATGTCACTGCAGGGACATTGGACTAGATGACCTTTAAAGGTCCCTTCCAACCCAAACCATTCTATGATTCCGTGATGAGAAAATAGAGGACGGCTTTCCTCTGCCTTGAGGGATTCACAGCTCATTGAGTGGAGAGGGAGAAGAGGTGACATGAAAGAAAGACATAAAATGACGGACAGTTCTGAGAGAGCAGGCTGGGAATCCCTTCCTTCGCTCTTTTCGTCGTATCTAGAAAAAAACCAACCCAACCCACCCAACTCAGTTAAAAGGCAAATAGAGCACCTCATCAATTTAAAATGCGTTATTACAATGCCTAATTAAGCTGTGGAACTCATCACCAAGAGTTGTTATGCAAGCTCAGGGGTTAGAAAGATTGCAAAAAAAAAAAAAAGAAAGAAATTGAAAGAAAATGGCATTTATCTGGCTATTAGAGTATCTTCAGCTACGTTAGATTAGTCTAAAAAGGATATCAATTCTCATACTGCAGAGCACAAACAAGCTACCAACAGCCCATTAGGATGAAACTTCCCCTGTGGGAAAATTGCATAATTTATCAAGCATAGCATTTCTTACATCTTTCTTTGAAACAGCTGGAAATGATTAATGTCAAAAACAAGATCTGGAGTAAGGCTGGCCACTGGTTCTGGCACACTCTGGCTGTTTCTGTGTCACTGAATAATTAAAGCTTGGAGAACTTCAGCTGACCAGGACAGAGTTAAATCAGTCTCCTATTCTTTAAGAACTTCCCATCTGGTGTGGAAAGGAAAATTGCCTTCTCCAAAGGCTTATCCCTGGAAAAACAAACCCTCATATGGAAGTAGATTGGAGGCAGTTTTACAAAGAGCTTCAGACCCAAAAAGCAAAGCTAAAGCTATGTGTGCTTGGATTCCCAAAGTGAATGCTGAGGTTGCCTTGGTGACACAATGATGTGGTGATTACAACTCGAGAGGGTTTTAACCCAAGGGAGCTCTCTGACAGCAGAAGAGAGAGGTTGCTCTTAGTCATAAATATAAGGAACTGCGACAATCTTTGTGTTTTCCAGGCCATAACAGCCTTATAAATTGGATAAAAGAACTCATGACATCCACCAACAAAGGTGCCAGCCTCATTATCAGTGGTAGTGGTCAGTAACCTTACTGGAAAACCATTTCAGTGTCTCTTGTCTTGCACATCAATTCTAAGCAATTTAGGACAGGGACTGTCTTTCCATCCTATACACAGCACTTAGCACAGCTCTAGTTGTGTCCACACCTAGTACTTTTGAGTTTCTATAGTAATAGGAATAATAAAACCAGACAAAAGAAATTAACAACTTTTTTTTTTTCCCCCATTTCCTGGAAAAAGTGGTTTACTTCTCATTGAAAGGTCTTCAGCTGGACAAAAGATTCCCTGATGTACCATGGCCACAGAAACTCATCATGCACCCTGAGGGGACCTGGCATGGGACAGGAAAAGTCATGAGCCCTTGCAGTTGCATGGTGCAGAAGGCCCACATAGGGCCAGCTTTCAGTAATATTTCCAAAACTTGGGATTTTTTCAATTAAAATATTTAATTATATTTTTAATTGAAAAAAAATAAAGTTTTCCATGGGGAAAAGTGTCACACTAAGTCATGAACAAGATATTACTGTCCTTGCTTTGGCTGCTTTTTTAAACTGATGTACACATGGACTAAAGATGTCTGTTATAGTTATTGATTCCAGTTGTCACAAACCTACATCTCATGGAATTGATCTTCTTCTCGCTTACATGTAAGTGAGAACATAGATCAGGAGCAACACAGCAAGTTCACTGCCAGAGCTGTGATGGATGTAGGAACACAAACAAAATTGCAGTCCTTAACTGTGAACCAGTGTCATACATAAGGAGAAAACACATGGAGGTGTACTCAGTTCTGGGATCACGATGACAAAAATAAAACAGTAAGTACCAAGATCCTTCCAAAAGAAGCATAAGGGCACCCTGGTTGTGTTAGAAGAGGCCACTAAGCCTCCTCAAATGACAAGTTGTCACCAAGAGCCAACCATCCAGGTTGTGAGTCCATGGCAAAGTGGGCAGACGCTGGTTTAATTTACTGCAAAGATGCTGAAGGTGCAGCACTGTGCAGACACAAGTGAGTACTATTTTAACATAAAGTGCATTGCGATCTGGTGGAACTCCAATGTCTTGGATATCAAGGGGGACAAAATTATCAAAATGTTCCTGGGAGGATTACAAAATCGCTGGAGGACAGATTTAATGCTGGCAATGAAATGTGATGTTCCAGTTGTTATCTCTGGCCTGGGAGCTCTGTTGATTGCTGCAAGCGTGGAGGGCCCAGAAGGTGATCGGCCACTGTACTTGTCATCTTTCTTCTGACATTTATCTAATTGTCCCCTCCGTTCACCCAGGGCAGAAGGCACTGCGCTAGGTGGACCTTGGTATGACCAAATTTTGATGTCCTTTATTCCCTGACTCCTTGTTTGGTGCTAGCCAAGAATTTCTCAGGTGCAGTAAGGTTTTCTTCACATCAGGTCAGGGTCTGTTTGCTTTTCATCCTTATTGCAGCCTCCCCCAGACACTGAGTCATTCCTTCCACTTCTCCCCAAAACTTTGGTGTAAAACCAAGTGTCATGTTTAGGTGTTCAAAAGAAGGGCTGATGTGGTGCTGGGAGATATGGTTTAGTGATGGTGTTGCTTTTTGTTTGTTGTGTGGGTGTTTATTTTTGTCAGAATTAGGTTGACGGTTAGACAAGATGATCTTTAAGGTCCCTTCCAACCTAGAAGATTCTGTGATTCTGTGATCATGAGCCTGCCGAAACCCCTATCTTCTTCCATAACCTTTCAGTTTTCCAGAGTCAGCACTGCTCCTTGAATGATGAGGCAAAGCCACAGCAAAGCCTGTGGTTCCTGTGTGGAAGTCCACTCACACATGAAATTCTGGACTCCTTAACAAGGAAAGAATCACTCCAAGGTGCCTTCTCTTGCCTAAGAGCCCATGCTCAGAAATATCAAATGCAGCTGACTGAACTAGTAACATTAGAATAGGCACCTACTCCAGTTAAATAGGACACTTAATTCCTATTAACGCTGAACTAATTAGAGCATGGTGAACAACAAAAGAGAAAACACAATCTTTGTATCTGTGTAAAACTATTCATGATCTCCAATAAAAAATATAGGTGAACCTTTCCTTTCCCAGCTCAAGGGAGAGTGTATATTCATTGACGAGAAAAACTAGCAGCAATCCTCAAGATTCCATCTTTTGTCTTTCGTTCAGGGATGAATTTATCTACAAAGAAAAATCTGTAGATATTCATGAATGCAGGCAAAGACAGTCACATTGAGCAGAGCCTGCATTGCTAAATAGAGTATGTGCACTGAGAGTGACCTAAATATCTGTAAAATTACCCTGTCTAATTTCAAGCAAGAAAAAGCTACCCAGAATTACTTTAATTAGCTTAAAAGGATGCTGTCAGCCGCTTTTTTGAAGCAGATTTAATGATCTGTGTTACCCGTTGTATGCATAGCATGCTATGGTAGGAAAACAAAATACTTGTCTACTCATCATTGTTAATATTACCATTATTTATTCTTATCCAGATCTCCTTAGGAAATGCAGTTTGTGCTCCATGGTGTGCTCCATCTGTTTGCCCCCCAGTGTGTTTCAACGCCACTTGTCAATTCTAAGAAACTGGGGGAGAGCTAGCCCTGATTAAATTCCACATTACCTTTCAGAAAAGTCTGAATCCTCTTGACTGCTCAGCACCACAGTGAATTAGACCTCAGCATCCCAAGCTGTCTTCATTGAAGGCAAGAATCTGTGGCCAAAGCTTGGGCTGACTTGCCCAGCATCACTGAGGAAACCCATGGCATGAGTAGGGGTAGAATTTGAATCTCCAGCTGAATACTGCCAGTGATTTACATGTGTTCAAAATGTGATGGGAGAAATTCAGGGAAGAAAAATGCACTGCAGGATATTAAACATAAAGAGCTCTATGATTCAGGAAGAACCTAAACAAACCGCTAGTGGCTGTGGGAGTATCTGGTGAAGTATCACTACAATCTTCCTATGTTTACACTATTGTCCACTGGCAAAGAATGGGCAAGGTGATGTTTTAGTCCAGGACAAATGACCATTTTTATGTCCTTATGTTCAAATAGTTTCTTTTTCATGCATTAATAACATTGCACTAGGCTAGAGCTGGACCTCATTGGCGTGCCAACCATTTCAGCAAGATAAGTATCCGGGATCAATCCCAACAGCTCTTCCTCAGAGAAATCCCTCAAGGAGGTGGCAGGTGTTTCAGCAGCTCCCAGCCTGTGGTCTCCAGCCACAATGATTGTGAAGCTCTTGATAACTCTCGGCAAACGGGGGGAACATCAACACCCATCCATGAGGTGTCATTTCTAATTCAAGGGTGCAACAACTTGATTAGAAATCTTTTTTGCTTTTGAGTTTTGGAAGGACAAGGGATGAAACGTCCTGCTTTCCCCTTTGGCTATGGAAAGGATCAGATAGATTCCTGAAGTGCATTTGGTAGGGGAGAAGAAGTGTCACACGGATCAACAGCAAACTGGAAAAGGCTGGAAAAACAAGCCAGTGTCAAAGAGAAATGTAGCACTCCAGAGATTTGGACTAACCTTCCTATCCTGGGTCTGTTTCCTGAAGTGCAGCGTGGTGACGAAGGCAGGAAAACTGGACTTAGAGCCCACAAGGCAGTGGGGAGGCTGAGGAGGTACAGATGCTGCTGAAAACAGCAGAAGTAATCTCGCCAGAGCCTCCCTCTTCATTACCGGAGCTGCATTTCAGCTGAGAGAACAAGAGAAACCCAGACCACAGTCCCTGCCAAGCTGGACAGCCCAGCAGGAGGCGGCGAGGGAAGGACAACTTCATCTTGTTAATCACTCCCAACTGTGAGAGACAGGCTAAGGGCAGGCACCATGCCAAGGCATCATTGGGTTTCCCAAACTGATCCTCTTCTCCCCACTCTTTGCTCCCTGCCACTTCCCTCCTCCCTCGAGTTCAGACACGATGCTCAAAGCCAGACCTTGTGAATAGGGGCAGAACTTGATCCTTAGAAAAATCCAAACCAGAAGCTATCCTGGTCAGGACTTGAGATAACATGTCCTTCAAGCTTTTTGAAGATGCTCACTGGTAATTTAACCTGCTTCAGAGCTGATGTTAGTGGTACACAACCCAACAGGTGCTGGGAGCCCCCAGTCATGGTGAAGAGATGGAAGCATGGCACTAAGCTCATCACGCAATGCACAGGTGGAGGAGAGGGAGCCCTATGTCTCAGTGCTGCAATAAATAAATGAAATACCAGGTTGGCATTTCCTATCTGGGAGGGTGAGGGACTCACATCTCTGAAGGCGTACTAGACTGCTGGTTTCCTATTATACTTTAATGACTGGAGTGCAGTTAAATTGGAAATAATTAACATGTGTGGCTAAGGACAATGCTGTAATGCAGGGTGAATTTAAACATCGTATATCGCCATCACCTGTTGAGTCCTGGAGCTGGCTCAGTTCCTCTCCCATTCCCAAAATATGACTAATGGCTCAGGAAATTAGAGAGGAGCTGTGAAACGCAAGTGGGACCAGAGCCCAACAGAGCTTCCCTGTGCCCACAACACCTCCCTGCTTCAGGAGTAAACCTGATCAGGGCTCCTTTCAGCAAAATAAGAATCATAAGTAAAATCCCACACTTGGAAATCAAAACCCCTCTCTCACCAAGGCCAACGTGTTTTTCCTTTTACACCTGGGCCTCCAACCATCCCTTTGACTTCACAGGAGCATCCAGCAGAGCTGGCATACCAAATGGGTCTGGAGTATTTTACTCCCCTTGTGAAACCAAGTTTGCCATAACTCAGGCACAATGACTCTCTTGGGAGGGTTTCAGGGACCAACTCAATCTGCTACCAGTTCCCCTCACCCTTCGCTTTCCTTACGATTCTCCCTCCAGAATTAGGAAACCTTCCAAATGGAAATGTGAGGAATGTAAATTGATGTCTTCTCTCCGACATGAATTATCTGACTCCTGTGGCTGTCTCTCCAAGATTATTTGAGCTGAACTTTACTGTTGCAATAATTAATTTCCAATCAAGCAAATTTGCGTAAATCTTCTCTTTAGAAATCTGCCTTAAATCAAGGGTTTAGGCACCACATTCCAGCTTGGTTTCATTAAAAATAGATTGCTATTGAAAGCTGCCAGCACTGTAAATACAGGCACCACGCCACCCTGCAGGACAGCTTGGATACACACTTTCCACATAATGAAAACCTGCCTTAAAAGCCATCTCTGCAGCAAATGTCCCCTGTAACTGGGGGTTGCTGGGTTGCTATCAGCAGCCCTGACAGCCTTCTCTCGTTAACATATCTAGTCTTGCAGAGATGGCTTTGAAGCAACTGGGATAAGTGGGGTGAGTGCTCTAGGAGGAGAGAAGGTCTTGCCAACTTGAGAAATCTCCGTAGAGATATTTTGTGTGCAACCCACAAGCCAGAGAGCAGTCTCTGCTGCTCTGAGAGAAGAGGAATCATAGAATGGTTTGGGTTGGAAGGGAGCTTTAAAGGTTATCTAGTCCAACCTCTAAGATGAAGACATCTTCAACTACATCAGGTTGCTGAGAGCCCCATCGAACCTGACCCTAAATGTTTCCAGGGATGGGGTATCTACCACCTCTCTGGGCAACCTGTGCTAGTTTTTCATCATCCTCATTGTGAAAAATGTCTTCCTTCTATCTAGTCTGAGTCTTCCCTCTTTTAATTTAAAGTCATTACCCCTTGTCTTATCGCAAGAGGCCCTGCTAAAAGGTTTGTCCCCATCTTTCCTGTAGTCCCCCTTTAAGGAAGAGAAACCACTCTTTGTAGGACATGAATGGCACCATAAAGGCCAAGCAATGAAATACATTGCCAGTGAGACAGAGGCTGAGAGAGGAGAGACAAGGAACCATAAAGCTACAAGTCTCCAAAGTGGTGTGATTTGCAGAGGGTAAGGAGTCATGACTGCCCAGTGTTGGGAGGAAAGGAATGGAAACCAGCGCTCTTGGGACCTATGTTGAGCTTGCAGCAGTTTCCATCTCAAGAGGGTGCAGGTGGGAGATGCCATGCCCTTAGAAAGGGTTGTGTGGAAGCTTTTTCTTTTCTCCTCATGCCTTACTCTTCCTGTCCCAAATGCCCAGCTTTTCCTCTTTGCTCTTCACTTGGAAGAAGTAACTCCACAGAGGGGAAGATGCCAGCTCTGGTGCTTTTAAAAGACTGGGTATTCACATCACATAAAATTGTCCTAGCAACATGGAGAGTCCATCCCAGCCATCTCTGGAGACTGAGGCTTGTCTCATTAAAAGATCCATCCCATGACATGCCAGGCAAGACCAGGTCCCAAAAGGAGTGCTGAATCCTTTACAGGACCAGGCTGTGTTACATAGAAAATCAGCAAAATGCCCTAGAAAATAGAAATTCACTCTCTTCTTGCTGTCCAAGTCTTCACCCAAGTTTTAGAGGTGAGGTCTTCTCCTTCACAGAAGCACTTCAGCCTACAGTGGTATCATCATCTCTGATTTGTCTCCAACCAACTCTGAAGTCCTAAGGACTGTTGTTGTCTCTGATTGGTGGTGCTGCTTTTTTAAAGGAAGAGACTGCTGCAGGAAATGAGCAGAAAGATTTGGAGCTGGGCAGAAGAATATGCAGTAATCCTGATTTCCAGCTTCCCCAGCCACCAAAACTGCAGGGAGGAATGAAAACTTGACAGTACAAGCCTGCCCAGCGGCTGAAGCACACCGCCTGTTCTCGGCCTGTGAATGAATGAGAAATCTCTCAGAGAAACTGGTGTCTCAACGTGCTGTTCTGAGACCTACCACTGGTGTTTTGTCAAGAGAAAGAATCTGTCATCTTTTATCAACAGCAGGATACAGAAGAGGAACTAGCTTGTCTCAGAAGGGGCCCTTTTTTTTCCTTCTTCTTTTTTTCTTTTTTTTTTGTAGTACTTTTTTTTTTTTAATGAATCATTCAGTTGCTCCTGTTTCAAAAAAAGAGAAAAAGAGAAATCAGGCATGCCTATTCTGCACCCCGTGCTCACCACAGTCTCCCACCCTTCTCAAACCCCCAGAGGCAGGAGACAAAAAGACACCTGCTTGTCCTTTCTGCTATTGTGGGATGCTGATTTCAGCAACAGGGCGAGACACTGAATATATTCCAAATGCATTGGGCTTTGAGGCCGCAAACTAAACACTCAGAGGAATCTTATTCAGTGGATAGCTGGAAGATTTTATGAAGAGTTTTTGTATTTCCCTTTGCTGATGCTCTTCAGGGAGTATGTGTTTAATCCAGAATCTACTGCTTCAGGCTGCTGGTTGGCTGATCAATATCTTGGATAAAGACTAAGCACAAGGATCAGTATCTTGGATAAGGACTAAGAACATGCCTTCCAGTATATTTATGGTTCTTCACTTAATCCAGAATACAGCTTAAGGATCCGACTGATGCTGGTCTCATCCACAGCATAGATGATGCTAGGATCAGACTTCAGTCCAGCTCCACTATGAGTCCAGGGATGCTTCGTGATGTTCCCAGGGCCTGAGAGGAGACAGACACTCCTTTTATCTCTGTCTTCCTCCATCTCTCTCCTCGTCCTCCACCCCTAGACCAAGACAGAGGTGGTATCTACAAACCAAGACTGATCCTACAACCTTGTGCAGGTGGTCCCCTCTTTCACTCCTGCACTGTCATCAGCTTCAGCACTGATGATGTGAACTGGTTCCAGATGGAGGAAAGCAGGTCACACCTTCTTTAGGCTAGGTGTTTGTGAGAGCTTTCTGCTATGTCTAACACCTTCTCTCTTGTGATAGCCTGAATTTGGGCAGGCAGAGAATATACTATTTCAGCTGAACCGAATCTTAGTGGGAGACTTTGAAGCTTTTTATCCTTAGGGCGTATCTACTACAGAATAATGCTGCTGTCTTAGGAAGCTTGGCAGAACCACTGTGAGGCAGCTGCAATGTCACCTCAGCCTGTTATTACTCCACATACCACAGTGGGAGGTAGCAAACTCAGAGAGGAACAGCATCTCCAGGTGTAGGATACTGAAGCTATATCTAGTGTCCTTGCCCAAAGAGATGAAACAAAGAAGTGTCACTTGACCAAGGAGAAATAGGACAGCAGTGACAGAGCCCAGCTCCCCTGACTCCTTGTTCAGCAAGGTCTAGAGATGTCCCTCTTCTCCATTGCAACTGAGGCATGAAGATGTCCCCTGAGGAGAAGCCTGGGCAAGAATGGACTGATTGCACACGCAAGTTACAGACATGCGAAGTTGTGTTCTTCTCTGCCACAGAGAGGATAATTTATGCTTTCCAGTCACCACAACATTTCTGCTCAGGCTGCCGAGAGAAGGGAATGGAGGAAAAGTCAGGGAGAAATCATCAGGAAAAGGGAGGGGGTCCTGGAAGAGTTCATTTTCCCAAAGCTATTCACCACACTCAACACTTGCCCTGAAGCAGCATTGCTCCTAAGAACTATTTAAACCACTACGCTGAGAACTGGGACTTTTCCTGCTGCTCTAAACCCACTGTCAATACTTAATAAATAACGTAGATGTATACTGAAGGCATTCCTGCCATTTATCACTCGGAAACCCACAGTCCCAATAAGTGCATTGATAGCACATCTACAATCCAATTTCTGTTTCAAGATACTTTAAAAAAATCAAGGTATAAGGTTTCTTATTTTTCTGGTTTCTGCCTGACTGGCTGTGTTAGGGGATGCTTAGGAGACCGCTACAAAATTACTTTCATCAGCTACTGTTCAGTTGATCCCAGAATCTATTTTCCAGACTCCAAAGCAAAATTATAGTCATTCAATATTAAAGTATTTGCAGAGTGGCATTAAGCAGGGGTGCTGTTGTATTATTTACCATGGCAACTCAGGATGCTAATTTATCTTTCCCTAAATGTGGAAGAGCCAAGACTCAAAAATACTCTGCCCCTAATGTGACAAAATGCATTTGTGTTGCACAGAGCATTTTACCTAACCTGAGAAGCCTCCCTGTCACCTCAGGACAGGAAGAACTGGGGATAGGAAAGGTGTTTGTTCATTGATTAAATGACACAGCATTGCCTGAAGCAATCAGGCCTTTTCATTCATTATCTTCCCTCTAGACTGGGTGGAGAGGCCTCCAGAAGGATCTGGCTATCTTCTGCAGAATAACATGGGTCACTTCTGCAGGGAATGTCTCTCTGGGTTGTGCTTCAAATGGGGTCATTTTGAATATTTTGTAGTTGATGTTTTCATACTCATGTTTGCATGAGTTCTACTCAGCTCAGGTATGTCCTGAAACAACACGCTCCAATGCCTAAATTTCCTTTCATTTGATTTAGCTCTGCCACCTTTCAATTGCATCAAGTTGCTTTCATGTGCTGTCACCATTTACGGTGCACAGCATTATTTGTACACATAGAAATGCTGACAGTCTTGCTGAAGGAGGCAGTAATGTCCCTGTTCTACTGAGGTGATGTGACGTGAAATGATTTATTCAAGTTTGCATGAGGAAACTTTTGCAGAGACTCTGAGTCCCAGCCTTGTGTTGTCTAAATATAATTTACCATTGGCCAAGCAATCTTAGTATCTCCAGCATCTTCCCATGATTGACTTTTCCCTACTCTTATCATTCTGACTGTCTTATGTTACAGGACAGGAGCATATCTCAGCCATGTCCCAAGTGTCCTATAGGGTATGCCCTACGTCCTTCCCTTAACAAACCCTACTGGAGGCTGAACTGCAGTACACTGCATCTCACTCCATACCCACACACCAAAATATCCCTTAGAAACTCATCTGGACAAGACATTCTGTCTTGTGACACAAAGCATGGCCAAGATGTACTGAGGAGCCTGGGGACTTTCACAGACCACTGCTGCCCCATAGAGTCACTTCAGTTTCTATTCGTTCCTCCCAAAGAAGTAGGTTGGGACAGCCTGTTCTGTGGGAAAGAACCACATTTTGCAAAAATGGCATGATAATATGAGATTATTAGCAGAGATCTTGTCCACTCTACATATTTGGTGTGGTTTGTGTGGTGTTCTTCCCTGGACTATTGGTGTCTGTGGATTAGACTAACATGCTATTCTTAGCCTAATTCAACATTTACTTTGGATTTGCATTGTTTATTCAATGCATAGAGAGGCACTTGTTCACAACCCAACAGTTCATGGCACTGAACGTTGCATATTTCTCTGACAAAGCCTGTGCCAATTTCTCAGCCATCCCTTGCTGGTTCAGCCCAACATCATCTGGTGCTCTGTGATCCATCATCACCACCGTCTTGCAGCCTTCTGACCAGAAACAAGACAAACAGGAGCTGTAAAATCACATCAGCTTCATCAAATCTCGGCCTTTCCCTTCAGCCAGGGCCAACTACAGATCCCTGTCTGATTGGTGGTCCTTTGCCACTTCTGCAAGGTTGATGGAGTACCTTGTGATCATGCATACCCTGGGCTTATTACACACTCCTGTGAAATTCATTACGTCTTGCCCATCAACATAAAAGTCAATCTCCTAGGAGTTATTCAACCGATTCCCTACTACCTGTCATCCAGCATTAACCCAAGCAACTTATTCCTTCCTCAGTGTCTTCAAAATTTTGAGATGTGGTAAAATAAAAAAGAGCCTAGGGTTTATTTGTTCTGCAGTTGTGAAATACACACAGGGTCTGGAGGGTGGGTGAGGGATGGGTTTGGGCAGGTAAGTGCCAAACAACTCAAGAGTCCATTGGCATTTTCCTGGCTTTGGAGGAAATCTTCAGGAGAGAGAAGAAGTAGGGCTGGTGTAGTAGGAAGGTCTGCTGAGGATAGGAGCAATTGGTGTGGGCCAGCAGAAAGGACAACCCCTGCCTCGAGGGTTCAGGACTGCTCTTTCCAGCACCATAGAAGGGAGATCATGGAGGCACCAGGTCCACAGTGTTTCTACAGAGTTTAACCCATCCCTTCTCCCTGTATCCATCCCTTGCAGGCCATATCAAACGCAGACCCGTCCACAGCTCCCTCCTTTTCCCATTCTCCCTTACCTTAGCCCCCTAGAGCAAACAGCCCTGCCTGTTCCTCATTACTTCTCCTCCAGTCTCCACATTCATTTCTTATCTGGCCTCTCTCCTATTGTCTCAGGGCCTTTGCCTTATACCCCTTCACCTGCCTCTCTTCTGTTTGTTGTAACATCTGTCACTTTGACACCACAGCATCTCTAACAAACCTCCTTCTCTCACCCCTCCCCTTATCCTCTCTGGATCTTGACTCAGATCTTCTCACTCATTCCTCTTGATTTAACAAGCAGTTCTCCTACTCTGCCTTTCACCATTTTACTCAAGAGCTTTTTCCCTCTCCAGCCATATCCATCAGAATCCCTCCTGGTCACACCTGGGCATATTAATGATATGTCCCCCACCACACACCTGAGCCCATGGCTCCTTTGACATCCTCAAGTATCACAATCATCTGCTCAGCTGGCCCCGGCTCACACCCCATACCCATTTCTCTGCTATTGTCATCATTCCACCCACATGGCTATAATCCTGCCACCAGGATGGCTTTCTTCTCAGCAAATCCATCTTCCTTCCTCAAGCTCTTCCACCTTCCTCACTAGACTGCTCCACTTCCAAAATTTATTTTTTACAAGCCACACCCCAGCCCCACGCTTCTTCACCAGCCTAAGAAACAACCACCTTTGCAGTGCTCCTTCTCTGTTGCCTCGCTTGTACTGCGCACCCACCTCATCCATGCCCTTTTCAGTCTCAGCTGGAGCGTTCCTGCTGACAGGCAACACAAAGCCCTTTTACATCACTCCATGTGGTGGCCAGGAGGGACTTGCTTGGGAGAAAGGCAACAAAGTCCTTCTTTATGGGATCTGCATGCACATGGCCCTCACGGCACTGCCAAGCGAGTGATCTGAACGGAGATGCCCCTCGCTGAATTACAACGGCACTACCAACCCCAACCCACAATGTGTAATGTAGTATAAATGTAATCGTCTCTGCAGAATGAAAGGCACATTGCCAGGCCGCACACGGCTTGGCCCTGGACAATAAAGACATAATTATGGCTTCAGTGGGTTTGCTTTGCTTTGAGGTTTCCACCAGTGGTGAAATGTTGTTCCAGCCTAACCTTAGGGAAGCAGATGATCTCATGAGCTGAAACTGCACAGACCATGCTTACCAGAGAGCCTATCGAAATGGGAGGGCTGGTAACTCCAGTCCCCTTCCAGTGGGCTGGAGGAAGACACACTGTGATACCCCTTGCCTCCAGAGGAGCCGGCTCTGTCCTGGATTTGATTGCAAAGGTGCAGACTTCTGGCTGTGGTTTTTGATTTTCCTCTAACCGGGAAAGTCAACTTCCACCCTGTGTGGGAACAAAACCAGAGGATCGTTGCAGTTCACTAGCAGTGTCATTGCAAGGTATTGTTTCGATCCTGTGTGCATTCCCACAACAGTGGTTCCCTCAGCATGTGGGGACAGCACTGTGTTCCCATCAGATGATGTCTCCATTACGCAGCGGATCCATGTTCATGCTAGCTCAGCACCCAGTTCTTGTCTCCGATTACCCAGTACAGCCCCCTTTGGGTTTCTGTGCCCAGATTTCCCTTCAGAAAATCATAGAATCATAGAATGGTTAGAGTTGGAAGGGACCTTAAAGATCATCTAGTTCCAACCCCCCTGACCTGGGTTGGACCAGGTTGCTCAAAGCCCCTGGGGAGCAGGGGAAAACCAGGCAATAGAAGGGCTGGCATACACGCCTGTGTCCACTCAAGCTCTTTGCAGCCACCACTCAGATCAGCAGACCACTCACCATCTCATGGTTGTGGTGTTAAAAAGCCGCCTTCTAAACCCCACCCAAAATGTATTCCTCCACAGTTCATAACACCAGAGCTTGTGCAGACAGTCTGTTATCTTCCATAACAAACCTACTGGAGAGATGAAACCATTTGAATGATCACTGGACAGTTTTTGAACCCGTTCTCCATCCTATTTTATTAAGCTATCATGTCTACTTAGTGGCACAGCACACCTTGTAGACCAGCCAGCTGCTGGGCTCTCTCTCATGGCTTTCGGTTGGCAAGCAGACTCTTGTCTTTTTCTTTTTTTTTTTCTGGGTTTTTTTGGAGGTGTTTGGGGGTTTTGTAGAATACGCTCCCTTTAATATCATCCTATTACTTCCTTTCTGTGCCTCTATTCATTTCAGTTCATCCTCCTTGAACACAGAAAGGAGGAAGCCAAAGTTGATGAATCTGTCCAGATGAAATGTCTTGAGGGCCTTATGAACTACCTGGCTTGGCTTGGTCAGCTATCATTATCACTTATTTTCTGCTAATTATTTATGATGAATTGCTACTTTCTGCAGACCTACCAAGGTTTCAGTGAGTCTTAACCTTTTTTCCCCGTGCTCTCCTTTAGGTTTGCAAAGGGAGATGGCTTGGAGAGCTGTGAATTACGCTATATATGTCTCTATCACAGCCCAGATTAAGTTTTACATTGTCTCAACATGCCACGGGATTAAGCTGAGATTGACTTCACCGTATCACTGACATTCTGCTTTCTGTCTCTGCAGCTGCTGTGACCTGCCTGCAGTGGCGTCTTGTTCTCCCCATGGGGAAAATTGGAGAAATTAGTTGGATTACATTACCTGATCCCTAAGGTATTGCATGGAGCCAGAGGTTTGAGTTCAGTTTCCTCTTCTGTGTAAGGATCCTGAAAAGCAGGAGAGACATGCTGCATGACAAAAGTCATGGTTTTGTAACCCAGTTCAGGCAACTCCAGTTTGTTTCTGGGCTCTACATGCATTTTCAACTCTGCTCTAAAAGACATGTTTTGTTGTAAAGCTTTTTTCTTTATGTGACATTCAGGGATTTTAAGAGACTACAATTAAACCCAGCTTTTACCAACAACAAACTATTTCTAACAGCACGTTCATATACTCCAGCAAACATTCCCCAGCTCCAATCCTCCTCTCTGGCTGCTTAAATTTACTCTGAAAACAATGTATTTGTCATGGTAAACCATTCCCAAGCTCTTCCCTTTCCATGGATTCGAGTACTCAAAAAACCCCAAAATAACAACATCAAAACCCCCAAACACAAAGTGGGCTGAACAGAACATTTTAAGACTATCAGTTTAATGAGTACATTTCATAACAAGAAAATACTTTTTTTTTTTCCACAAACCCAAACTTCAAATTTAAACTACCTAGGTTGGTGAGGAAGAAACCATGGTAACTGCACATTTTAACTGGATGTTTCTTGGCCAGAGAGAATGGGAAAGATTGCATAATTGGTGCTTGGGAGTCTACATAAACATGACATGGTTTGGAGAGCCGAAGGATTCTGCTAAAGGGGAATGTGATATAGCACATCTGGCACTGGGGTCTATCTTTATGTACTATCTTTATGTTACTTTATGTAACAAAATCAGAGGGTGTCAGGAGCTCCGTACAGCTCCTGCAAAACAGCAGAGTCCCTGATGAGTCAGCCGCCCCTCACCGTTCCATCAGCAGCCTGAACCTGGGACCAAAGTGGGAAACAAAAAGCAGCAGCTTCTCCCAGGCCTTCCCCTCTCCGGCCCCTGCTCACTCCCCAGCAAGGAGGAACGGTGCATGGGGCAGCCCCAGCACTCAAAGAACAGCTGCTTGAGAGTTGAGTATGGCCAGCAGATGTCAAATTTTCCACCTGTGCGAGATGGACCGACAAGCTTTGGGCTGGCTTAGTGCTCTGCCCTTGCTTCCTCTAAATTTCTTCTTTTCCCTTGGTTTCCTTCTGTTCAAAACACAGGCATCAGCCCGTTTCTCAGATCTCCCAACTGAATAATATCTTATCTTATTGCCCGTTTGGTTGAAGTACAACATTTACCCATCACTGCAACACTTCTGCTACGGTTCTTTAGCTTTTTGTACACCGACGTGTCATTTGCAGCACACAGGGCATTGCCTTCAGCTTCGTCTTCACTTCTAAGTTTTGTCTAAAACCTGTAGATGATTAACTTCACAACGAAGAACTTAAAGACTATGCCTGTGGTGCTGGTTGAGTTGTAAGTCCCAATGCACTTACTGAGAAGCTGGTAGCTGTCTGTACCACCACTGGCGTTCCTGCGCAGAAGATCTCCCAGTCTAAAAGGGCGTATGGGACTTATTTGGGCAGTGAGCAGGTGAAGTCCAGCAATAACACCTCCTATTACTCATCATCTGGATTCTGTGTCCCTTCTTCCCATAGCTGATAACAAACCCGCAAGGAAGAACCAGAGTGCTTCCAAGCAGGGTTCTGCTGCTGGAAGTGGCTTTAGTGCACCACTCCAAATAACATACAGCAGGAGATGTCAGCATGTGGAGCTCATAATGGATGATTGGGCGTGTTGAACTAGATGACCTTTAAAGGTCCCTTCCCGCCCAAACTACTCTATGATTCTATGGTTCTAATGTGATCCAGCCAAGCTGACCCTAGATACTCATGTAGATCTTCTCAGAGCTACAGCCTTTCATCTCCACCAAACTGTCATTTGGGCTCTCAAGGTCTTTCCTGCAACCTTTATGTTGGACAAATGCAACCTACTGTTGCTGATAGACACAGAAAAGGTAGAGAAAAGACCAAAATTAACCAAGTTTTTACACGAGTCAACAGATATCTCCAGAATCACAAGGTGGAACTGAGAAAGATCACGCCAAGAAGATGAGGCAGGGCACAGCCCTGACCTTGACACAGGAATCAAGCCTGGTTTTGTTCCAGGATCTCTCACAGGTGCTCAGCCACCTTTTTACCCCCTTGTGACTCTCCTGCGGCACTCGCTGTGCTCAAGGAGCCGTTGGAAACGGGCTGGCGTGCTCGTGGCCGAGCCCTGCATGTCTGGGGAGTGAGCAAACCCTGCTAAGTGGAATCTGGCTGTGCTGTTTGTCTTGCTAAAGAGCAGCACATGGGCATGAATTCACTCGGCTCCGCCAGTTGGTGAGGAAAGGCTGGAACCCAGCTGCATTTCGAAACACGAGATGTAAACAATCATTTGCCAACGAGAGTAAAAGTAACTGCCTCTCAGCAGACGCTATAAACAGTCTTGCACATTGTATCCGGAACCGTTGGGCCATTAGCCTTGCTATCGATACCCCGATAATGTGAACCGGGGAGAAACCACCGCCAAATTGCTCTCCTCCACGGCTGCCCTTGTATGTTCACCTCTTGCGAAGGCCGCTCTTCTCTTCCTTGACATTGGCAGAAATTGCCTTTTTCTTCTTTCTCTGGTGCCTGGGGTTGGCTTTTCCAATGCAGTTAAAATCTCATTGCAAGGTCTTATTAGATATAAAGTGAAACTGAACCAAGTGGAGGCACCCATTATCTGTCAGTAGAGGATCTGTCCAATATTGGAAGAGGAGGGGGCTGAACCTTTCAACAGAACAGTAGATTTCAAGACAAATTCTAGCCTTGCAAGCCCAGCCAGGTGCCTTCTGGCTTTCCTACAGCACTCGGATATGAATCCCCACGTCACAGCATTATTTATCTTTGTACTTGGCTGTACAGGACAGATGGGCTTCCCAAGACTCATCAATCTGTCCATGAGGGTGACAGCACAGGAGGAGATTTCACAATCAGGCGTTCACCTCCACACCTAGCCCATGTGGTGGAACTGAGGGTGACCCCAGGCTAAAGGGAGTTGCTGACTAGCCCTGATTCCTGACAGCTCCCCTTTTCTTGGCCTCTCCTCCTCTGTTGAGCCCTAGATCTTCCCATCCAAGGGTGGAAGCATCTTCCCTGCTCCTCACCCCTGCCCTCTTGCCAGTCTTTCTGCCTCATTTCATTACTTATCCTTGGCGTCTGGCCCCATGCTTCAAGGCAGGGTCCTGAGAGCCATGGGTGGGGGAAAGGCAAGGGCTTCTGATAGGGGACACCAGTATCCAGCTGATGGGACACCACCAGCATGCTGTGCACCAAGGGATGCTGTCCATCTCCTGCTCCCTCTTCAGCAGGTTCTCCATCAGAGCTGGCGTGTTTCCAAGCTTGGCAGACAGTACATGAGTGTGAGGGCTGCAGATGCATGTTTGAGACAGGGGAGCAAATACCAAATTTCTAATAAAGCAACTCTGTACAGAAAGATACACATCAGTAAATCCCAGAGCTCTGAGCAGCTCCGAAAGGGGTGGGTAAAGCTTGCGCAAATTTACTTATGACCAAGTGTATCCCTCTTCAGAAAAGTATGCTTTTAATTCTTTACAGCAGGGCTTCAATTAAAGAAGAAAGAAAAGCAAACAACAAACCAGAAATGGCTGAGGATTATCATCCGAGAAGAAGGAGACCTGCACGAATGTTTCCCCTCACTGCAGAAAGTTTTCTCTCACCTAGCTTAGAGGGCAAAACAGATTGCAGGGAAAAGCCACCTATTCCCGTGAGAATAAGGCACTTACCCCTTGCTGAAATCCCACGGCTTTTGGTTGTCTCAGTCCCCTCGTGGCTCCTTTAAAGTCCTGTTTAGCAACACAACATTAACGTTGCATCAACTCTGAAAGTATAGGCCCTGCATTTTCTTGGAATTTGTAACTCCAGTTGAAGCTAGCCCAACTGCTGCACTCACAGCCGATACCCCAGGGAGATACAGGCTGCATCTGCATGGGTTGGAAAGAGTGGCCTTTAAGGCTGTTTGTGTGATGACGCTACTGTTTGTTTGTATTACCTGGTCTATCTCACAGACCTGGCTTCAAACAGCCATGTCATTCCCAGGAAGCTCTTGGGATGCCTGTGGAAGGTGCAGAGAAGGTGACAGTGAGGGCCACATATATGAGAGTGGCCTACAGAGATGGTTCTTCACATCTGAGCCACTTATCTCCTTGCCACAGGACCACGTGGATGTTGACAGCTTAAGTGGGCTTCTAGGGAGACTAGGCAAATTAAGGGAGGAGAAATTAACTGAGAATTGCTAAATGCACAGAGGCATTAGCAAATTGCTAAATCCACTTTCAGCTCAGGAACTGTCTGAGACAACATGCCTGGGGGCTGGGAGGATCTTACTTGGACTTGCACGAGGCAGCAGGCTTTGGTCTTCCACCCTTTTGGCCAGGGTCAGACACAAGGCATGGGGTTAGATGAATGTTCCGTCTAACCCAGCACTGCCCCTTTTATGCTCCTGTGTTATGTAGTCCTGCCCCAGTCCGGATGGCTCAGGCAGGGTAAATGAAAGTACAGATCTGTTTGGACTTCACTTCTACGAAGGAATTCAGGGATTATAATGTATATAATGAATAGCAAGACAGAAAGAGGTCTTGGGACTGTGTTTAGCCACTAGCACAAACACAGCCCCTGGGATTATGGTACTGAGAGGCCTCAGAGACAAAAGACAATTGCAAACGATCACTCTTAGGCTGCTGGTCAGGAAGCAACGCATTTGTCAACTCAGTGAAGGCAGGAGCAGGGCTGGTGCTGAGCACTCTGCCTGACAGATATTTCACAGTTAGCAGCGGCTAGGTCCAGGGTCAACAGTAAAGCAGGAGGTTGTTTTGGAAAATTTTGGAGGTTGCCATGAATTCACACCCAAGGAGAACTCAGTTCATTTGGAGGGTTACGTCTATGCCTGCATCACAAGACACCACTTGTCCCCTCCCCTGCCCTGACCCACTCCTTTTCTCTGCCCTCCCAGCTGCTGTCTCCCAGCAGAGACCTCAGGCAGTGGCTTTTGGTCTACAGGTCAGGAGTAGAAGCCTTTAAAAAAACCAAAGATGATGTATCTGAAACTGGCATTTTCAGATCTCCACTTCTTGAAGTGAGGATGACCAAAGCAGCCCTAAGTCACCAACCTGATTCTACCTTCTTACCTGAGCTGCCTCACCTCACACATACAAAGCCTTGCCAGCTTTTTTGGTCATAGCCTCATATTGCGCACTGGGACTTAACAGCTCAGCCCCCAAATCCTTTTCAGTCACTGCTTCCCAGGCAGCATTCTCCACCATACAAGCATGGCTTACCTGATGTTTTCCTGGATGTCCAGCATCACATCTGACGGTGTGGAATTTAACATGTTTCAGCCATAAGCTTGTATTTCAGTGGCTTTTTCAGAGGTCTGTGAGGGCAGTCTTCTGCACAACGTCACGTGCTGCTGCATAGGACACCAAACTCTTTGTTGAAGAAACTTGTTTTGTAGCACACACCTTCTTGGGCTGCACAGGAACCTGTTGTGAATAGTAGGGCCACTACACAGATACTGTGGAAGTCCAAAATGTCTCATGACTATTATATATTTCTTCTGTTTCTTTACTTCTGAGGTAGAAGCAAGGGAGAGAGAACAAGATAGAGATATGCTCTTTGAGTGGAAGAATTTGAAGAATTAAAGGTTGGTTAAAAAAATCACAAATGGCAATTGTTATTTTTATACCTGAGCTCGGATTGTCCTCTGCACATACAGAGCACGTGCTCACATTTCCTTCCTCTTCCATGTGTTTTCTCTTTGCTCATCTCTTAGCAGATGTATCTTCTCCTCAGCAAGGGCTCAGCAAAAGGTTTTCAGTCCCCTAAGCATGCAGCCAGAAAAAGATTTCCCCAGAGCCACATCTGTTCACAACGAAGCCCCTGTCAGTCTCCCACTGACAACAGGCTCACATTGCCAAACCCTGGGAGATGCTGCCCGTTTTCAATGAAACCCACCCTGACCCTTGGGCTGAGCTCATTTTAGTACCCCAGAAGAGTGAAAGGATTGCGCAAGGAATGAGGATCTGGGAAAGTCCCTTCATTTATTTCTCCATCGAAAGTATTCAAACATCCATGGCAGCTGGGGGTGCAGGACCTCACGGGAAAGGGAGAACTTCAAGTTCCACTTGCTGGAATTTTTAATGGTTTGTTCACAGAAAAAAATGAAAACAAAAAATGTTACTTTGTTGCAAGTGCTCATCCTGAATAATTACAGCTCTGGTGTATGTGCAAGCCTGTCTGTCCTGGGTGGAGGCCGTGGGGGCATCCTGCCCGGGGGTTTTGTTTGGTTTTTTTCTTTAGAAATATCCATTGTTTTGTGATATCTGGGACCAGCACAGTGCTCCCCCTTGGTGGAGGGGTATGGACCTTAGGGCCCATTTGCTCTGTAGCATGGATGCTACAGAAACTCTCTGTCCTCCACCTCCTGTTGACAGCAGGTGCCCAGGAGAGCGCTAACACCCTGCTGATAGTGGTACAAATTCATCAGTGGTCTGTTAATTAACTGACAACCAGCCAAATTCATTCCCTTATCTCGCAGCACACAAATGAAGCTGGTGAGGCAATTCTGCCTGGCAGTGGGCTTCGTTAATGCAACGCTAAGAAGCCAGCCCCGGAAGGACAGGATCCAAGGAAATAGAAAATACAAATTCTTAGTGGTGTCTGCATCCTTTCCACCTGAGGTGACAAAATACACCTCAGCTTGTGTCTGAAAGATTTTATAGTACAAGAAACCAGAGATTTAGGAAAGTTCCTCTGTCCTGGGGACCCTCACAAACATGTCAGCATGGAAAAAATGCCAATTAAAGAAAATTCAGTGCTCTGATGAACTTATCGAGTCTTTCCTAACTCCCACCTCACCTTTAGCAAGGGGTTTCTGACCCTATAAATTGATTCATTCCCCAACACACATTTTACTTATATTTGACACACACACATTCAATATTTTCTTCTCTTTCCGAGGCTGTAGAACCTTGTGGTAAAGTTTATCTGGGGCCTTCGTGCAAGTCTAGAATTGCAGCAGAAAGACAGGGGCACCATGTGGTTCCAAACATTGAAATGCTGTGGGGATGCAGAAAAACATTTTAACCCCATATATGTTCATTTATAAAGGGCATCAATAAAACCTGCAGGGTTTTTAACTCCCTCATTCAGGAAAGAGATGGGATGAAGAATCTGAAGAATTGGATGATACAATTAATTATCCTTACCGATAAAATGGTAATTGGTTCATGTGAAAAAATGCCCAAGTTACAGAGAAGGCTGAATTTGGATAAGGACAGTGACACTGGATGGGCTTGGCTTTGAATTTCTCTGCCTGTAAACTCATAATACTCTGATGTTTGGCTGTTTCAATTCTACATTTTATTTGTTGAGCTCCCAATTAGGGCTAACTGGCCACGGCGTCAACCCTGTGGGCTTGGGCATACCTTACAGGCTGCAGATGCGTTGTGCTGGCCACTTCCCATCCTATGTCCTGCCAATAAGTAATAACTCTCTGGTCCTCACATGGTTTGGGGGTTGGGTTCTTTTGGAGTTATTAAGTCATCTTTAAAATGTTCACATGCCAAGATATTTGCCAAGACATAGCCTGGAGCAGTTCTTCCCAGCAGCTGCAGTTTTAGTGCTTACGATGCAGGGGACAGATTAAAATCTGGCATCGCATCAATAAAATCAGCAAGCGACACAGTGGGTCCAGACCTGGGCCCTCAAAGGCTTTGCTCTTGGAAGATCTTGAAAAGATGGATATCCTGCAGCTCATTGTCAGGCTCCTGTGCAAAGTCAGGGTAGAAATCTGCTAAGGAGGAAGGCAGTTTCTACAGAGGTTTGAGGAATTTACAACCTAATCACAAGATTAAGGTTTACCATGGCATTTCTTCTTTGCATGCAGCTCATCATCTCTCCCGAGCATGCAGGATTTGAGGTGGCTACGTCGGATCTTGCATCCACACCGTAGACACTAAAACCTAGTTAGAACAAACCCTACTTGTTGTGGTAGGAAATAATTTGCTGCTCAAGACAAGCACGTTACCTGACAGCTGGAGCTGTCACAGCTGCTTTCCTGCTATACCTCCTTCCCTAATTCATTGTCATAAAATATGTTTTCCTAGAAAAGTGAAATATGACAGGTCTTCTGTCTGAGAACCCCACTGATCTATTTACTGGCCTCATGCCTGGCGTCTTATTTATTCAGTTATGTCCTGAAAAAGAGTATTTGTTTGGAATCTGTGATCATGAGTAAGCACCAAGCTGAGGACAGGATGTAGACATCACCAAGTTTTGATGGCAGGGGAACCGTTGGATGGGAATAAAGTTTCTAATGTAGTTGAAAGGTTAGACATTGGGCCCCTTTTTAAAAAAAATATTTTCAGTAATAGTTTTGACTGAAGGAAGAGCAGGGAGCTGATAGTTGCTGTGGGTACAGAGATAAAGACTCTGCAGAGGGAAGAATTAGAAATTACCATAAAAGACAAAATGCCTGAGCTTGAGAGCTAAAAAGGGTGGAGATTAATAAGGTACAAGAGTGAGTACAGAGAGGATCAAACAAAAAGTTTGACTAAAAGGGAAAAAATTACAATTTGGAAATAATGAAAGAGCATAAAATGCGGAGATATGGGATATTTATAGCCTAAATAATTGAGGTATCTGTGGAAAAATGTCATCTTAGGATGTACTGGGCAAGAAGTTTAAATGCTGGTATGGAAGCCTTAACATCCATGTATCAGACCTTGTTCCCATACAAAGAGAACCATTTCTAGCTGCTGCGTTTGCCTCCTCTCTCCCATAAGGGCATGGTTTTTGCAAACCAACAACATGGAAGTGCAGCCCACGCCTTGGTGCCTGAACAAGGCACTGGCAACAAGGGTCAGGCAGTACCAAACTCTGCAGGGCAGGGTCCAGGCAGGGCGTTTTTCCAGCACAGGTATGATCTACTGAAGAGGATGCGTTCTGGGAGAAAGACACCTGTGAGTACATGACACCTGGTGAAGGGTGTCACGGTTTGGGCCGGACTGGCCACTGGGATGAACGACAGCTCAAGCCATCTGGTGGACTCAGCTGCCTGAGAAGCTGGGACTACAGGCACGTGCCACTGCCATGCCAAATGGGCATCCATGCTATGGTTGGCATCAAGATGGTGAGCCCCAGGGAGCCTGGGGGACACCAGGTTGACTAAGGATGTGGCGTCCGGGCAGGGAGGACCCAAGCATCCGAGACCCTCAGGAAGAAGACAGACTATTGAGAAATTGTTAATGCTGCACAAGCTGAGCTTTTGCAGACAAGGAGCTGCCAGATCTTACAAAACAGATAGAAACTAGAGATCTTTTTTTTTTTCTCCTGCCATGAAAGACAGATGCACAGAAGGGGAACCCCGTAAAAGCCCCTGAGAAGAACTGGTCAAAGCTCAAATAATCCATGTGGGTAGCATTCCCACAGGCAGAACCACAGCAGAGGACTCCACAGGAAAGGCAACAAGATAGCTCCCTAGGAGTGGCAGGGAAGAGAGATTACAGATACTTCCTCTGTTTGTTACTCAAACAATATAAAGAGACTTGGTTTCACTCCTAGCAGCAACACACAGCTGCCCTCTATTTATGTGCAGGGTGCACCCTGCTGTCCTCAGGTCCCTGGCCGTCCCACGGGGACAACACTGAGCAGAGATGAAGATGACTGTAGTGGCTGCACAGTGACTTGTGTCCATGACTGATTTGGCAGAGAGGGGCACAGAGCCCTCCAGTGATAACAGCTACCCCACAGACACCAGCACGTGTGGGCTAAGCATCCTACAGCAAGCCTGTCTATGACTGTCAGACCTGGAGGAGCTGTAAAAAAAACCCTACTCAAAAGAGCTAGGAAAACTCCTCACCTCCTACAGGGGAGAGCTCTCCAGCTGGCTTCCCAGATTCGCCCATAACTTCCAGCCAAGTAAAACATGTCTGTGCTGCTTCCTCCTACCTTTTTTTCACCCAATCTGTGGTGCTAAAAGCTCTCTGACCCTCACTGCCTACATCACCCACGCAAGCACGTAGAAGCTATCACAGGTTGGAGTAGATCAGAAATCCCTCAAATAATTTTTGTCAGAAACCTCAACTTGTCCAAAATAAATTAGCTGGGAGAGCATGCTGCTGAGCGGAAAGGTTGCCAGGCTGTGGGAACATTTCTGATCTGTGCCAAAGGTCCACCCTTGCTCTCCCAACTCAACCCATGGCCATGTCTGATGGCTGGAGCAGTCACTGGACACCAAGGTTCAAGCCCCATCTCCAGAGCAGAGCAGAAGTCCAGGTCCACCTTGCAAGCACACACCTAAATTACTGCTTCAACACAGTGTCTACCTTATAATCCTGTTTTAGACATTCTCTACGGCTATATTCCTGTAAGGATGGGGTCTTATTTGTCACCTTAGAGACTGCATGCAAGGCTTAGAGGTCCACTGGGGTGCCTTATTCACAAATACCCTTAGAGTCTCCATTCGTTTGCCCATAGGGAATAATGCTGCTTTGTACATAAATTGCTCTTATTTTAATCCCTGACTATATTTAAATTAAACTGGGAATTTTTTGGAGTAGAGATTGTCCTCTCTGAAAATTTAGAAAGCTCATGCTTCATAGCAGGAACTGCAGTTCCTACAAGCTAGTGATTAAACATGGATGAGGGTTTGGACTAAGTCACACCTGGCTTGTTTCTTTGTCTGCAAAATGGGCAGAAAACAGATAGTCCTATCCATCCTCTGGGGGTCTGCAGAGGAGCTGCACGTACTTCACTGCAAACAGAGTTTGCCTGTTGGCTGCAGGTTTATCAGGACTGCTGCTGTTCAAGAAAATGAAGTTTTGGTAAGACTGAAATTTTCTCTTGGAACTCAATCAATTTCCCAGGGGAAAAAAAAATTGTTGAGAAAAAAAAGCAGCTAATGGTCTGTCTGGGAAAATGGCTGGGTTCTAACTTCATCTAGGATTTCTCCTGCCTGCCTGCCTGCCTGCCAGTCCGGCTCCATATTTTTCTGCTTTTGTTTTAGCCTGTGATCAGTTTTCCATAATATTGAAAGCAACTACTGCTCTCATGAAACATCTTATCTGCTTGTCTGAGGTGTGTCTTGCTGCTGGAAGGGAATCGTTTGACATTTTGAATCAGATGGTAAAAGAAGCTGTTTCACTCAATACTAATTAGAGTAGCAGCTGTTTTGTGGTTGGTTTTTTTTTTTGTTGTTTAATATAACACTAGGAGCAAATTAAAAGAAAGAGAGGCTGGTGTCTCTTAGAGAAGCTCAACATGCAGACAGTTTTCAAAATAGCCAAGAAAGAGGATTTCTGAACTTTTATTTCAGGATTTCTATTTTCCTAAGAGCTGGTAATTCTGAATCACTGTTTTCCAGAGAATTGGACTTTCCAGCAAAAAGGAATTTCTGAGTTTTGCCCTGTGGTAATTGTAATGCATAGGCACTGCTATTAATTTTCATGTACTCCAGGGATCCTACAGATTACAATGGGGTTTTAATGGGTCCGTGGAGATCCATGAAGAACAAGAGTTATGATTACAGTGCTGCTTGTTACACCAGCAACAATAATTAGCCCAATGAAAATAGTCCTGGGGTGTGTAGATTGGATCCCTAGCTGATGCCAGCTGGAATCAGTCTATTGCTTTCAAGCACGAAGTACACAGTTCCTTCTAAAGTGGGCAAAACCCCTGGAAAAACTAAGCAGCATCCATGGGTCTCCACAAATCCTGCAAAACCCAAGAGGAGAAGAATAAGACACTACAATAAACTGAACATTATTGTATGAAGATTCTTTGTATGAACAGTAAAAGCACCCCTCTGCTCAGCTTTTTGGCCAGGAGTTTTCTGTCCCAGGTCTCACGGAAACTGATGGGACCATCAGGGTAACATTACTTTGGACACATCTCAGTCCCTACATCTCAGTCCTTACACCTCAGTCCCACAATGTCAGTAGTGTCTATGCTGTCCTTGGTCACCAAGTCAGGAAAGTAGCAAGTCTCTGGTTTCGGAGCAAACAACAGCCCCACAACTGCTGAGCAGAACCAGCCAGCCACAGCCTTTGCTCTTCTCCTTTGCCCAGATACAGCATCAGCAAGCCTCTCACTGCTAAGAAATTACTCTATATTGTTGCTCTGTTCCCCAAGAGGGTTTGATTGGACTGATGTTGACGGTGAACATCCCATACTACAGACTGCATATTTGCCTTATTGCTGTACAACAGAGACATGACACTTTATTACCCACCTACTCCAGATGGAAGTGAATATTTGAGACAAAACAGCCAGTCTGTTTGTGGTGGTGTATCACCCAATGCAGATGAAGCCAGCTTGTTTTCTCCCTTCCTACACCTCTCCAATAGATGGCATCCAAGGTCCCTTTTCTGTTATTTTGGGACCACCAGGCCACAAAGGAAACGAAGTCAACATCAAAGTCCAAGCACAGCCGATGCCTACCATATTGGTGGCCACGCTCCTAAGGAAGGTGAACCTCTCCTCGTAACTCTTGGAGGGGGGCTGGCTCCTTCCCTCAGAGCTTTCTCCTGCCTGGAGTTTGTGCCAGAGACTGGAAGTTGTCCATTTTTCTTGCAAAGTCACCTCTGGTAAAATCCAGGCTTGCTGGTTTTCAAGCACAACATTGCTTTAAAATGTTGTTTATTTTCTCCCTCTTTTTCAATCTGCAAGGATAGATCATTTGTTCTTCCCACACACTCCATCCTTGCAAAGCAGGGACAAGTAAAAATAAACAGCAGCACATTTCTGTGAAGGCACCTCTTGTAACCGCCTGCCCTGTCTGCTCTCACTCAGACATGACCCACAGCGGATGAAAAGGAAACAAGAACCAGTGCAAACCCAGAAGACACAACATGGTGAACATTGCTAGTGCAAGCCAGGAGGTGTATGTATCCTTACACACCTGGTGGCATCGTGTGACCTCTTCTGCTGACTGATTTTCTGGTGGTGGTATGAGTAGTTTTGTTTTGCAGACTGTCACAGCCCAGGTCTGGCAACCTGCTGTGGGGTCCACGTGGTCTCCGTGGACCCTCTGCCTTGAGGTCTGGCAAACAGACCTCAAGGACTCAGAGGTTTGGTCCATAATTTTCCCCATCTTTTACCCAAGGCAACTTTAGCATGTCTCTCTACATCAGCTGAGCAGTAGGAACTTTTTACATCACCAAGAAAACAACCACAGCCAAATCCAGCCTCACTGCTGAGTGTATTGCCAGACTGTTGGGAAATCCCATGCGTCACCGTGTGCTCTGTATGGCAAGACACATGACAGGGTGGCAAAGCATGGAAATGCACCAGGGAGCATGTGTGCCCTAATCCTTGGCTGTGCTTCCCCACTACTCCAGCCGCCTCTAACCCAAAAGGTCACTTACATTGTTCCTTCACTTCATCTGCAGCAGCCTGACAGCTTCAGCACGATGATACCAGGCCAGCTCAGTGATGTCAATTAAATTCTTGTCCAAGCTTCAAGGGTTTTAGTGTCAGATTGGTGCCAGGAGGCAGGCTTCAAGAGGGGATGGCTCTTTGCAGCGTTATTGGGAGCTCATCAAACACATTGTTGTTGGTGTGAGATGCCAGCGCCGTGAGTTTATAAAGCAGAACGTGCCTGGTCTCTGTGGGATATTTTGTGCTTTTGATAAAAGAGGAAAAAAAAAAAGAAAAAAAAAAAAGTTGACTCATTTCTGGTTCAAGTATTCACCTGGAAGAAATAACAAAAAACAGAAAAGGAAAGACGCACTGATGGAGGGGAACTGTCAAAAGCCCTGTGTTCTTCTTCAGTCTGCAAAAAATAACTATTCATTAAGAGAAAGGACTTGAAAAAGGTCATCAAAGACAGTGATGCATAAGATGAGGCAACTTGGTGACAGATGTGTCTGATGCAATATTTCCCCTACTGTTCCTTAAAAGGTATCTTTGCACCACTGCAGCTCCAGCTCCCTGCCACAGGTGGGTGAGCTCTCCCAAACAGGAGCTCATCCTCATCGAGGTCTTTCCACAGCACTGTAAAGCTGTTCCCTGCACTGCAGCAGTGGGGAAAGGTCCCACCTGAAATCAGGGCCCCATGTGCTGAGTGGTCAGAGGCAGAGCAGGAGCTGGTGAGACTGAGTCCCTGCAAGAGTACAGTGAGAGTGGCTGAAAAACACGGGCATTTTCACTGGTGCTCCTCATTTAATCAGGAGACATCAAGTCTCTGTGGTTTATCTTACAGCCGCAGATGAGAAAGGAGGAATCCCAGCTTTCAGTTTCTTTTTTCCCCACCTCCTGATCTCTTATTTTCATAACACTGTAAAAAAAAAGAAAATTTTAAAATACAGTGTTAGAGAGAATTGCAAATCAGAAAACATGCTGCAGCATCACCTTTTTTTCTCTTTTTTTGTTTGTTTTTTAAATCCCATGCTTTCAACACAAATGCTTCCCCAGCTGGGATTGCTGTAAACTTCTTAGACATAAGAAGCATCCTTTAGACCCTAACCCCAACCCAGAAGGTGTTGTAGAAACAGAACAACAAAGTGGCCCTGACCCACAAAGAGTGAACATTTTGGCCCATGGCTTTTCAATCAAGCGGATGGATGGGTAACCAGCAGCTGTCCCTCAAAGAGAGGACAATTGCAAACTCCAAATAAATCAGGGGTTTATAGATGCAAGAACAGTGTTGGTTTCTGAGTGCCTGAAGTGAACTCAGCCCCTCCTGGATGCTTTGATTGGAGTTGGAGGTCCCTCGTGAAAGACATATTACTGTTCAAACGCAGCTCACTACTAGTTTCAAAACCAGCTGTGGATTTCCCTGCCTGGTCTGGGCTAAGGATCTGCCAGGCTAGGGAGGCTGCTGGCTTGAAAAGCCAACCCAGACCTACATATGGTGAAGGTGCTTGCCTGGAGGATTTTAAAATACTGCCTTTGCTTTATTTCCATGTATTTTGTCCCCTCTTTCCAGGGAAATAAACTGGAAAAGCGGCTTCCTGCCAATATCTGAAGAGTGAGCAATTCTCTCTCGTCTCTTAAATTCTGGATTCCTGCTGAGTGCTTTATAAAAAAAAAAAACCAAAAAATAACCCAAAAACCAGCTCCCGGCTTTTGAGCCAAGAGACTCCCTCAGTCTGGAAGGCTTCACAAGTAAAATAAAAGATTACAATGAAAATTACTTTCTCAACCACGCTCTACATGAGAAGGCTGCAGGACTGCTGCCATGGTCTGTACGCCTTGGTCAGGAGCCCACGGCCGGCCCCTCTCGGAGGCACCGTGTTGGACTCCAGTCCTGCAAACCCCAAGCTGCTCGTGGCCCTGCAGAGATGAAGCAAACAGCACGAGACCAACCCCAGTTTAGAGACAGATGCTTGTCTGCCTGAAATTTCTCCTTGCTCTGCAACATTGGCAACGCCGTGGCTCAGGGACGGATAAGACCTGGGGGATGCATCTAACCCACGGGGGAGTTTTATCTGCTCTCTACCATGCCATGCAGCCAAGATGGGGACAGCACAACTGTACCTGTCTTGGTCTGATCTGCAAACACCCACCTGCAGCTACAGCTGAATATAGAAATTGACCCTTCCAGCCATATGTGGATAACTAGGATCAAACCCATCGCAGCCTTAGCTGGTGTGGGCAGTTTTTCTTACACAGCTGGAGCCTGCACCCCTCCCACCTGGCATTTCAAAGCACTGCCCTCCCTTGTCCACCCACACAGCCCACCAGCTCATGAAGGCCCTCGTCTCCACACAAGGTTACAACCTCTCTTGCTTTGGTCAGGTCAACTCGTTCTGTATCCTGATTCTTTTTGCCCTGTTTCCCCCTGTGGAAGGAGAGAATAAGTGATTTATTTGACTTTGTTATTTAAGGCCTCTATGCCCCCTCCTGTCTCACCTCTGATCCCAACCCCATCTCTAGGCTCACCTGGTCCATCCTCTACTAGCTTGCTGAATCTCCAAGCAAGCAATCTTTACTATTTTCCCTCTCTGTCTTCATGCTGAGAAAAACCCCAAAATATAACCACAACAAGACCTTGTTCCTTTGCTTGAAACTCTCTCCGCAAGCTCACCTTTTCCTGCAATACCTGCAAAAAACCTTTGCCTCTGTTAGATGGTCAATAGAGCTGCCCAGGTGGGGCGACTCATATTGACTCATCAGTTTTTGTTGTCTACCTTGGTCTGTCGGGCATGAGTTTTTTTTCTTCTATTTCAATTGCAAAAGCTTTTGTTTGCCCTTCACATGTCATCTAGAGAGTCTCACAGCACAGAGAGTGACAGTTTGCTGCGTATCAGTGAGCAAAGTTCGAAATCCATCTTAGCTGTCTTTCATGGTAAGCATGAATGAGCCAAATCTGCTTCTGTAGCCAGTGGAAGGGACATAGCCAGCACCCAGGTGAAATGTCACTGATTTCCCAAACTGAAAAGTCAGGGTCCCATTGATGGTGGGCTCCACCATGGCCAGACTGCTGTCCATAGGTCTGCCTAGGGGTTTGAACTCACACCTTGGCTCCAAAACTACATTAGCCAGTGGGGTGTAAAGCCTTACAGGGCCTGTTGCAGTGCTTCTGCAAGTCTCTAGATTGGGTAGAGAACAGTGGATGGTCTTAAATTGCAAACTAGTGACCCATTAATGGCCACACATAACTAGAAATATATTTAAGCTATGGTATCTCGTGCTCTCTCCCCAGAGACTCAGGACCTTCCTTTGCCAGCCTCCTGCTGTCAAAACCCACTCACTGTGAAAACTTCATTAGGAAACCATTTTATGCAAATTAAGAAGGTCTTATTTCCGGGAACCAAATGACATTGTGCTCTCCAGAAGCCAGGTGTGGTATCTGCTGCATCCGAAACAGACAACCCTGCACTGAGAGGGGAGCCAGGGAGATCCTGCAGCGTCAGGAGGCTGTGGTTTCCTAACCCCAGGGAAAGGGAGACAATCTGGGGGGCTAAGATCTGAGGGGAGTTGAAATGAAATGTTTCTCCTCTTTTCCAAAGTAATCTTTTTCTCTTTTTTTTTAATCTCCCCTCTTTCAGCCAAAAACTGAAAAAATTCTTCCAAAAATACATTTCCATTCAGTTGGCAAATATTTCTCCTGCCTTATTATTTCCTGTCTGTTTGATGAAAAAGATTTTCGATATTTAGAGACAAAGTTAAGATGAGTGAACAGAAACAAGGGATATGATGCCACTTAGTGGAACATAGTTAGATAATAATAAAGAACAATATTCCAACACCCATGTTGCACATTTTTGGTCAATCTGTGAGATGGTATTCTTAATCCTGGTGTGCACTGGGGACTTCCCAGGGTACCAAACTAAAGACAAGGGCTGCAAAGCAGTCTGTGCTGTGCAAAGCCAGGATAAAAAATTCCCCTTCCAGGCCTGCAGATGCAGCCCAATGGCACAGGGAATTTTGCAGAAGAGGGGGAAATCAAGGGTGCAATAAGTTCAGGGCAGATGCAGATGATTACAGAAGTGTTGTGAATTTTTCCATGCTTACAGGAGAGCCAGAGAAGGACTCTTTGTCAGGAAGTGCAGTGACAGGACAATGGGTAATGATTTTAAACTGGAAGAGCGGAGATTTAGATTAGATAGTAGGAAGATATTCTTTACTGTGAGGGTGGTGAAGCACTGGAACAGGTTGCCCAGGGAAGTTGTGGATGCCCCATCCCTGGAAGTGTTCAAGACCAGGCTGGATGGGGCTTTGAGCAACCTGCTGTAGTGGAGGTGTCCCGTGGAGGTGCCCATGGCAGCAGGAGTGGAACTAGATGATCTTTAAGGTCCCTTCCAACTCTAACATTTCTATGATTCATCTCACAAGACAGTAAGACCTTGTGCTGTCCAAGCAGCACTAACGAGCAGAGGAGCAGAGAGGACAACTCCACCAGCTCGCTGTATAACTCTGCTCTTGGCTTTCCTTACCAGCTCCCCACCAGGCCAAAGCCAGGATGGTGAAATTCAAAGCACTATGAGAATGCAGTAAAAGGTGCCCAGAAAAAAAAAAAAAAAAAAAACCAAACAAAAAAAAACCCCAAAACAACCAAGGCAGGAGCAGCCCTGCAGAAACAGCCAGACTGACAGGCTGCACTATGTCCCGCAGGCAGCTGCCCTCCCCAGACAGTGGGAATGGAGGTGAGCCAGCTGGGGAGAGCCAGCCACTGCTGCCCTGTCAAAACCTGGCCGCTGATAAGGGAAAGCCTCTTATCTCCCCCCTATCTCTCCTGTAAATTCACCCTAGCCCCTGTACACTCTGCAGAAGTGCCAGGCCTGCAGAGGCTTTGGTTGGCAGCAGCAACGTTAGCACGTTCGCCGGCGCTTTACAGTATTTTTAGCCCTCCTGACATTAGCAAGGTGCAAAAAAAGAAGACAGTCCCGATTTGGCACGTGTATAAAAGGGATGGGGAGCTGCCGGGAGCTGCCTGCCTTTCGCACACAGCAGGGAGCCGCGGCCGCAAGCAGGGTGAGTAGGAACATCCCCCTTTTTCAAAGGCTTTGCTGACTCTACTGTTAGCCCCCGTGCACGCTGCTCTGGGTCTCTCCAGGGACACCCACCACCGCACAGACCCACTGGAGGTCATTTCCCAGGGTTTTGTCACCCCTCTGCGTTTATTCCCTCAGCTCCATCCATTTCCTTGCCTGAACCAGAGCAGGACGAAGTGCCGCATCCCCACGTGGAGTGGCTGGGGTCCAGCGTGGGTCTGCTTTGGTGGCCTCTTTATGGTTCTCCCCTTATCTTCTGACCACCTCCACCTTCCTCGCTTCAACCCGTCTGCACCCCAAGAGCTCTTTTGCCAACTCAGCACTCCCCAAGGCATTTCCCTTCCCCTCTCCACCCCCTGCCAGGCTCGTTGCCATGGGAGGGACGCTGCAGAGATGTTGGGTAGTCTCTCTCTGCTCGTCTTGTGGAGGTTTTCCATTTTACCTGTTACACCTTTCAGCTGCCACCGTTACAGCTTGTAGAGGCAAAGCAATTCCTCTGTTCCCACCACTGAAACTCCACGGAGCTGCCAGCAATAAGGTTGCCTGGGGTACTTTAAAATTGCATTTATCTGCTCAGAGCATGGTCAGGGCAGATCAAAATGCCTTCTTGAACATCAGTCAAGAGCCTGCTGTTAGCACAACCATCCCTGGGAAGGCGTGGGTTGCTTCTCCTGTTCAAACCACAGCAGAAGCCAGCCCTTCTCCCTGAACCCTCTGCAATGGCACCTCTGGGCTGAAACATCCTCCCCGGAATCGGTGTTTCATGGATTAACATGTTGTCAACTATGAGGTACTTTGGGACACAGGGAAGGGGCTGGTCACCCTGTGGGTGCAAAAGGAGGTTGCACTGGGATCAGTGCTCTCAAAGGCCCATCCTCTCCAATCAAGAATTAAATTTGTAGGGAAAGTAAGGAAGCAGCAATCCCTTGTTATCATCTTCTCTGACCTCTGGCATGCAGTGATTTAGGGATTTCTGAGGTAGGGGTTCTATATGAAGCACCATGTTTAAGGCATGGGGAGATGAAGCTGTTTGAGCTAATGTCAAAGTGGTGCCTTTGCTTAAAATTCTTTTGAAGTCATAAACACAGAAGTGACATGGAATTGAAATAAAGCATTTGGTTTAAACCCAACAAAAAGTTCTCAGATTAAAAAATAAAACTGGACAAGTGAGGATTTTCACATTTTCAGTCATCTGTAGAGAACCTCTTTTTTCCAGTAGTTCTGAGACTGTGGCTAATTGTCAAGGGGGCATCTTCCACCCCAGTCCCGGGCTATTCCCCTCCCAAATGCTATGTGGGAAGACAGAAGAGACACTCGTGCTCAGAACATACAGCTGTGGAAAAATTGGGCTTGCGGTCCCCCAGTCCCTCTGAAGCAGGGTACGCTTTGCAAGAACAAGCCCTACCAAAGCAAGAGGAGAAAGGCTGGGGTTCCTGGCATCTGCTGGCATGTATGTTTTCGAGTTATCATGCCCCGGTTCATGTCAGGTAATGACCGTAAAGGATTCAGAAGTGGCCTCTTGCTGCTCACTTAGAAAGTGGCAGGCGAAATCCCTCTCTGCCTGTGACAGCGGGTGTCTGCGCCTGGGGACGGGAGAGCAGCCCAGCAGCGACCGCAGCTCGCACGCACAAGGACAACTTGAACGTGTCAACAGCTGGGCACGAACAATTCGTCTCTTTGGGCTTAGATGTGGTCTGGGAGTAAATAGAGAACGTACGGCCATGTAAAAACCCCACGGCAGCAGGGTGGTTTGGGCTCTGGTACGGCTGTCCTGCAAAGAAAAAAATTCCCATGCACTCATGACCTATCTAAGGGACATCCTCCCACTGGGGCATCCTCTGGTTATTTGAGCACCCAGCACCAGATTAACGCATTGGTGCTGTTTGCATGCATGTGTTAATGGGGGGGAAAAAAAAAAAAAAAAAAAGTATGGGCAGGGCTGGAGTGGTCATGATCTCGTATCCCTTCTGGACAAAGCTGTCCTACCTCTGTAAGCCTCAGTCCCAAGCAAGGAGGGAAAAAAATCAGGGTAGCAGAGAGAGGCATGAGTGACATCCTGCTTTCCTGGAAGAGCGAGGCCGATGCCCCAGTGTAGCTGTTGAAAACCCAGCCTGCGTCTGCATGGGAGAAGCTGGCTGAACACAGAGAGTGACATTTCTGGGCTACGCTAAGTGGCTCACAGCAGGCTCTGCTATTTGCATTGCACAAATAGTCATTTTATGATTAAAAACAACAACAGCAAATAGAAGCTAAACCAAGATAAAACTAGCGAGCGCTGTGCAGATGTTGAGGGCATGCAAGAGCTGGCTCTACCCACAGTTTTAACCCAAAAAACCCTCATCAGTCATGGATAGCACCTTTCCTTTCACTTTTTCATGTATTTTCTCCTGCAACCTTCTCACTTGACACACCTATATTTCAAGTGTAAAGCAAGAATGACATTTTTCTGTAGAACTAGAATGGCAGAAATGGATCTGCACAAAATAGGCAGGGGTCCTCCTAAAGGGAGGATATTCTGGCAAATGTACCCCTCTGGAGCACCAAAATACTAATTATATTAATTCTTTGTTCTCCGTGATTCTTGTCATCTGGAGGCACGGAGAAATGCTACGGGATTAGCTCTAGCTTAATGTAGGGAAACTGAGGCACCCACCCCTTCCCTGCACCCACTTACAGACCCTTCCAACACACATAAATGTTTCTTTTCCATTTCTTTGCAAAATGAATAATCCTGATGTTTCCATTCCCTTCCAGAGCAGAGATGTAACTGCTGATAACCCACCACTGGATCTCCAGCTATCAAAAAAAACCCCACCAAACCCACGAACTATATGCAATTGGAAACAGGCCAAAAGCTTCTCTGTGGCATTACTATCCCACCTTACTTCTGGAAGTAGGAAAAAAATCAGTACTTTTTGCTAAATCCAGCTGACCAAATCCTGATTTGCTGTAATTAACAATAGAGACAGACAGGCTTTGAAGTAATCAGTGCAGAGTGCATTCTTCTTTTGAAAAAAAATCATCTGTCTTTCCACTGGCAGACCTCTGTGGTTTCTTTTCCCCTTATCCACTGCACAGATGAAGACCAGCCATGACAGAGGCAAGTCATCCAAATCCCAGGCTGTCAAAGCAAATGAGCCAGTTCCCTCCCTTCACTCCAAGAATGGCAACCACCATGAAAAACAAACCACCCAAAGCACCTTGAGACAGGCCCTTCCCAGAAACCATGGAGAAAATGCGATGCCATCCCGGGCAGAAAACATCTTGCCTGGCTGGAGAGAAGCTCACATGTCAGATGTCTGTAATGGCAACTTTTCCATGGGACACATTTCTGAAGAAATTGGCTGCAAGACCTCAGAGAAACTTCCCCACCAAATGACCAGTGTGAACAGGAACAAGGAGAGGGTGCTACAGAAAGTCTCAACTACAGAAGAAGTAAGAGATGAGCCCAAGGATTCCCCCTCCAGGGGACTTTTCACATTTTGGGAAAACAAAGTTAACAACAGCAACGCAAGGGCTACCTTCAAAAAGCCACTGCAGAAGTTGTCTGTGACTGCGGGAAGCTGCTCTCCAGCCCTCCTTCCCGAGGAAGGGCTTAGCAGCTTGGAAGAAAAGCAGCAGGCTAAAAATCCCCAGAGAAAGACCAGGAGAGACCTCTTCTCTGACTCAAAGGTTTTCAGCCACGTAGACACCCATGTCCTACAAGTGAGCCAGCAGGTAGGTTCCATTGCCCTTCAGTAGAAACACAGACGGTGCCATCAGCAGATGGTGCCATCAGCAGATCCACATTCTTACGTTCAACTTTTCATTGTATGCTCTAATGAAACCCTTCTCGGAAGGATGCAAGGGGGAGAGGAAGGGACTCAGACCACAGTATTTCCCAGGGCAGCACCGACTGGGAGATGGTTAGCCAGCCTGCGCTCTGCATAACAGGCACACAGAGCAAGCAATAACCACATAGTCTGGCCACGTCCAACAGCCCCTTCATATCTGTGGCAGCACAAGTCCTGCTTTTACTCAAGCAGGAGGCATCAGTTATGTCCTCTCCAGTTATGTCTGTTACATCTAGTTTCTGGGTGCTCGGGAGCCCAGAATGGAACACTGAATTTTGTAATTCCTTCCTATTACCCGAATCATGCGCTGCCGGTATAATTTCTCCCTGAGGGTCAGCACAATTTGTCTGAGCAACGAATGCTGAACCAATGCAGCACTTGCAGCTTACACGTCAACTCATTAGCAAGAGTGAAGAGGCACAAGGAATAATTGTGCTCTCCATTATTGTTGAAACCTGTAATTTGTACCTAGCCCAAGGCTAATCTCCCTTGGGAAGAGGGATGCTTGAGGATTTCAGAGTCCACCTAGTCTATTAAAAGGAGAAGAGAGGGGGAGGGAGTGGGAAGATAGGAAAAAGAGAGTAATAAACAACCAAAAATACCTCCAAGGTAGTGGGGAGGCATGGGAACAGCTTGTTTCCCTGTTGATTCAAAGCGCTAGCTGCACTAAAACCTGATGCATTTTGTCTCTCACTCTTAGCTGTGAATTATTAGTGCCAAGAGCAGCAGTAGAGCAGTTTACTGACTGCCTCTGAGTAGGGTATCGCACCTCTGGTGATGATTGCTGCTCAGCCAATGCTGGCGTGGCAATACAGGATTGTCCCCTCTCCCATGCAGCAAGCCCTGATGCCAGTCCCCAGGGAGAAGATGGTTGATGAGAGAACCCCGGGCAGTGTAGGTGCAAAGCTGAACTTGTTTCCTGGCCACTGAGGAGCAGCCTGCAGACTGCTTGCATGCATCCACCTAAACCATGTGAAAAAGTCTCGGCATGATCATTGCCTGGGTGTTTTTTGAGATAAAGGTTCCATCTGTCGACTCCAAGTATTCTGGTGGAGCCAGCAGCTACTGCAACACAAGATGCTCTGACTCGTTTCTTCAGGGTCTTCAGGCATAGTCAGGAGCAGGATAACTTGGGAAGATTGCAACTCTCAGTCTAGGACCTACTTTTTACCATCTCTGACTGAAACAAAGAATAGCATGGACTTGGTCTTATTTTGCACCAAGATGTGCCAACAGGGAAGCGGGTAGCTAGATATTTAATAGGTGAATATTATTTTTTCTTCCTTGGGAATAATTCACATTATTTGTTTGCCTAGAAGCTGAGTACTCATAACAACCTCGTGACGGAAATGCAAGGGACCAGCAGGAGCACCATCATTTAGAAATACATGCTCTCCTGGCTGCATTGTTATTTTTAAACCCTCAACCCAAGGAAAATCTTTGGCCATTACAAATGCAGTATTTCCCGCAAGCAAAAAGAAAGAAATTTCCATCTATGAAAAACTATCTTACAGATGGTTGGGGCAGGAAAGTCATTGAGGAGTGAAATAGCAAGAGCAGGAGTTTGGAGAAATGAGCTGGACTAAATTTAACTCAGTGAAAGAAAAGCCTGCTGCTAAAAATGCCTGTGCTATCACAAAGGAGGGAAGAGCCCAGAAATGTGAATGTGTGAATGGGAGGAAAGGGGCAGAAAGGTTTTCTTTGAGGTCAGGTATGAATTAAAAAGTTAGTGACATTTTAGTGGTAGGGGCAAAAATCTTCTTTCTACCCATTTTGGTGCATGGATTAGAGGGCTCTTGCCTGCAAAAAGACCATCTGAGCCACAAGTCTACTCCTCCTCTGCATAAAGCCACAGAGATGTTAATCCATGCAGGACTGGAAACCCACTGTCCTCAGTTAAGTGTTGCAGAGTAGCACCACTGGAGGGACCCACCTCTAGGACAGGATCTTCTGGGCCAGAGGACACTTTGAACTGGACAGAGAAGGCAGCAGAGCAATGACACTGTACGTCCAACCAGCTGCTCCAAAGGAATGTGAAATGCCACCTTCATTTTCTCCAGCTTACAACTCCAGGCCCCAGGCTTATATAAAACCATGTCTAGGAAAATGGGGAAAACACCTTCTTCTACCACAAACAGTATTTTTGCATTTTAAGTTCTGGGAGAGGAAAAATGCAGCTTTGGGGTTTTTGCAGCCTACATTTTCTTTCCAGCAAGCCCACCACGTTGAGCAGTCACCCACCCACACAGTGGTGACACCCACATTCCCTTTAACTCACCCGTCCTCTCCATTGCAGCTGAAGTCTGGGCACGCCGGTTTGTCTGTCCAGGCCATCGTTCCCCTGATCACTGCCAAATCCCAGAGCAAACTGGAGATGGTGCGGGCAATATGGTTCTGGCTCTGCCACAACATCGGTAAGTCGGGTACCACAGCTTTGCAGACGTGAGAAGTCCTTTCTTCATACGCTACCTCCTGGATTTAGGTCCTTTATGCCCTGCAGAACAGAGACTCCACAGTATCCCTGTCGCAGTCGTGAATTGAAACATCCTCCTCTCGAATTCAGTAAAGTAACTGGAGTAGGAACCGGTCCCACCACAGGACCCTCCGTCCTGCAAATGACACCTGTTCTGCTGGCACTCAGGTGCCAGACCCCCAGGAGGCACCGGTAAAGCCCACCTGCCTCTGGTGCACTCAGCTTCAATGCATTGGAGGTCGTTTCCCCAATTATGCAAATTCAGCGAGGCTGAGCTGCGGCTGGCAGCAAGTCATCTGGGGACACGGGAATCTCAGCACAATGCAGCCGCTTCGTGCTACTTTACCCTACTACATCCATGTGTGCGAGACAATGTGACTGTCACTGTACCTCACTGGAGTGGCGCAACGGCTGTTTGCATGCACTGGGAACCCAGCGCCCCCAAGGCTTTGGCAATTCTTTGCTCGTATGGGGAATTGTCAAAATCTTGAATAACGACGGATAGAAAAGCTGTCATGGCTTCCAGGGTGGGTAGGCAGAGAAACAGGGCTGGGCAGGAGAAGGAATGGGATAGTTTTGGAAATAATAAACCCTTACGTTGGCCTGAAATCACATGGTATTCTCCCTTCCCTAGAATATGATGTGGACGGCTTCTTGGGGCTGTCTCAGAAGATCCACATGCCAGAGCAGGTCCTGCAAACGGGAAGAGCTGTGTGTTCTGGTTATGCCCATTTATGCCGGGAAATGTGCAGGTAAAACTCAGTTTGTCCTTTCTTCTCGTGCCCCCTAGAAGATACGAGGCAGGAATACACATCTGGCATGGGGCTTGCCATACAACCAGCATAATTTACCCACCATGACCCTGCCTCCTTCCTCCTCTACTCAGATGGAGGAGAATATATGGCTTTGGCAGATTAACCAGACCAGAGATATGAGGGATGAGGGCTGGCAGTAGCTGTGGGGAAAGCAGGGGGCCAGATAAAAGCTGAATTTGGCCAACAGCTTACAGGAGTGGGGCCCTGGCTTTAAGAAGGAGGTTTTACTTTTACCATGCAGGTTGGGTTTCTTTCCAAGAAAGCAAACACAAAATGGTGTTTGGTCTGCCGTTATTTTCCCTGATGGCTCTCCCTGGACAGGGAGGCGGGTTTGAGTTGCGTGGAGGTCCCTGGGTTTGGCCGAAGCCTGGGATCCCGCGGAGGACGGTGGTGCCAGCAGCAGAAGAGCAGCCACATGTGGAATGCGGTGGAGCTGGAAGGACAGTGGTGGCTCCTGGATGCTTGTTGGGGCGCAGGGACTGTGGATGCAGAGAGCAGGTTTTTTGTACCCAGGTGAGACACCCCTTCCCCTGTTGTCACGGGAGACATGGTCCCTAACACAAATGGAAAGGGTCAATCTGACTTCAGAGACACCCCAGAGTGGCCATCTCAGCCCTTTCAATAGACCCCTTAGAGTCTTGTTTCACCAGACCTTGAGCCTCTTTTTTCAGGTATACCCCCAGAAGCTACTTGCAGAAGGTCCAGAGAGCTATTGTCCTCATCCACAACTATGGTGGGTGCTCAGGGACCTCATGCAAACACGGACACTCTACATGAAAACATCTATGTTAAGGGCTTTATTCCTTGAACTTGGGTAGTAACTTTTCAGATGACAACTTCACACTCCAAAATTGTTTTTAATCTGCAGTGAGTATCACTTATGAAGTAACAAATCCTCTTTTACACAGTGACTTGGCTTTTATGTGGTTCCACATGTAATTACTTGAGATTTCTCAGCCCATGCTAAGCAAATAATGACTCTCATGAATATTATTTGTACAATTTAATAATTTCTATTAACTGTATTATGGGATTGCATTCTTAATTTTTTTTTTCTCTAATAATGCATAATGAAATAATTGTGGAATTTCTAATAGATAATTATCTTGCTGAGAACAGTTTAAAACACCAGTGAGCGTGCGTTGTTTTTAGCTGAGCATGGGGAAAAGAGAAGAAGGAGAATAAAACATCACCTACAGCAACAGGCAGAGATAACAGCTTCTTGTGGGTCCAAACACAGTGTCCTCAAAACCTTCAGGTCAACAGATGCAACAGGGTTTCCCAGAGTGACCCTGACACAAGGCTGAGCACGCATCTGGAGGGTGTCTCACTCGGCAAACACCTAAGCAGTGATGATATTTGGAAAGTCAGGTTAGGAACATTCAAATTGGAACCAAGATGCATTTTGTTTTAAATCATATGTAAATTCTTGGAAGAGCTTTAAACCCAGATCAGACATCATATTGAAATATATCCACAAGTTACAGACCTTGGTAGAGAAATCATTCAGAAAAATTGTCTCCTCTGCAGGTTATTGGGTCGTCTTAACTGGTTGCTGGAAGAAGTCTGTTACAGGGCTGGGAACTGCAGTTTCAACTCTGGACAGCTTTATAGGAAAAATAGAAAGAAAATAAGGGCAGCAGAAAATGAAATGCCAAATGAGAGCTCGATCGTGCCTTACTGAAGTTGGTGAAGCTCAGATTGTGTGCAGGAAGCTCCCTTTCCTTATACCTGTGCATCACGACCACTCGGGATGCCAAGGGTTTTCTTGCTCCTTCCATGTTATCTTCTCCTTTTACCTTGCAGGCATGATGATTTTTTCTTCCTTACTGACCCCGAGCACTTCATTGAGACACACTGGCCAGAGGACCCTCAGTGGCAGCTTCTGCAGCCCCCTGTCTTGCAGGAAGACTTTGAGCAGAGAGTTTTTAAAACTTCAGAGTTTTTCAGACTTCAGCTCTCCCTCCTTTCTCCAAACACTTCTCTCCTCAAAACAGGTAAATGCAAAGAGAGGGCTAAATTCTAGTAATACAAAAACTCGCTTGGTTTTAAAGAAATGAGTTTGGGTTGAGGAATACATTTCTCCTTCAAAAATGGCCCATCTGTCTATTTTCATGCACGTTTAACATCTAGCAGAGGCACATATTTAAGCAATTCCTGAAATCATGGCCATTGTGTGATACTGTGATTAGTAAACTTGGAATTAGGATTCATAAATTACAGTTAAATGAGCCAAATCACTTAAGCCCTTTTGTGCCTGGCTTTTCCCATCTAAATTCACGAACAGTAGCAAAATAACTTCAACATACCTGAGACACAATCCTCATTGTGTTCATAAGCTGGGGAGGAAAACTCCCAGATAAAACATGGCCTGAGACGTTCATATGCTATTTTTGGAAAACAAGGGGAGGTGGGCGGAGTTGGTTTTCCTTGATTGTAATTTTATGAGGAATTTTCAGGTTGGATACAGCATGATCTTCTTTTAACCTGGACACCATTTGCACATCCATTCCCCTAGATGGTCCCGAGAGTGTTTGGATTTTTCCTGCAATTTATTGTATCAAGACAGCAAGCTGGGAGACAAAGTAATCTCAGATTGAGGGGAGCTGTCAGGCTTACAGAAAATGAATGTACAACAGACAAGGCACACTGTAAAGCTTTAGACCAAGAAGTTTTTACTTACCCAGAGAACAAACTCCTCCAGTATTTCTAGGATGCTGGGGCTTTGCTGAGATGGGTTATCATGCACCTTTTGAGCAGCAAGTGGTCTGTGCAAATCAAATTAAATTGGGAGCAGCTGAAGGGATGATGTTGCCCTTTACGTAAAGCTCTCATGGTGCTTCTCCACCGCAGAACCTCAGAGCTTCCTGGGGAGGGGACTTCGTCTACCTCTACTCAAGGTCACACAGTACCTACATTGCAAATGCAGGAACAGAGATCTGGAGAAACCCCTTTCAAGTCTAGGTCACCAGGGAAGCTCCAAGGCATAAAACCAAACAACACAACGTCTGCTGTCTCAGAGAAAAAACAGGAGATCAATAGTCCAACCAGTCCCTTCATCTGGGTGCCAAAGCGGTAAATTGCAAAACATAGACTCTCACCAAATATCATTTGTGGTGGGACAAAAGCCCAAAGGGAAGAAAGAGGAAAAATAAGTATTTCATTATTCTCTCCACTCCCTCCCTCAGTTTTTGATAGCCAAAAGACATAGGAATGCCACTATGGACCTGGGGGGAGATGGCAGGGAAGGAAACCTGCCTGGCATATCACAGCTACATCATTCTTTTGCACCCCGTCAGTTGGAGAACCTCCTGTCCCTCAAACACAAAACTCACTGGGTGACCTAGTCTACAAACACCATTTTCTTTTTTCTTCCAAAACTGAGATTAAAGATTTCTCCATTAGAATAGGTGAAAAAAACCAAACAACAAAACCCCCCATTTTTTTCCCTCCCTTGTGAATTTCTCATCTTGTGGAGGGAAAGAACTGGATTCCTGGACCTAACCTGAAAAGTTTAACCACTGAAATTAGCCTCAACAGCCAGCCCCATATCAGAAGGGTGCTTAAAACACCAAATTGTAAAGCCAGATTGTGAACCAAACCAGATGTCTACTTTTGTTGATTCAAAATTATGGTTATATTGATCTAGGTTGATGGAATTCATCGCCTTAAAGGGTACAATTAAGCATCTAAAGTAAACTCAGTGCAAAAACCACTCAAGATCTTTGGTGCAAAATCAGCCTATTTTCCCTCTTTGGCTACTGTGGATCAATTCCTGCTCTATTACACTTGAGCAGCTCCCATCTGCTTAAAACGCTTAAAGGCTTTCAACCAAGATGCCTCACGCAATCACTAGCTAATGGGAGCTAATGGTGGGACACCACACCTTGCAAAGGGACCTGATTTTCAGGAAATACCTGACTCACATCCTCTGAAAACCCAGCCCTTTTAATTGCTAACGTGTCCCAGGCTGTTAGGGCTGGTAATGGCATCAGTGAAGGGCATTCAGTCTTATGGAATCAAGACTTTGTAAAAATTGATTTATTTTTTTTATAGAAAGGCAGTCATTGGTGGCATGCTGTAGATACAATAGCTAGGGTGGGAGAGGGGAAGGGAAGCCTTTTAAGCAAGGCTTTGAGAAATTAGAAACATGCCTGTAGTTTAATGGTGGTTTTTTCCCCCCCAAACAATTAATGCGACATACATTGACCCCCTGCAGCACTGAGCTTGCTGACATGGGAACACATCCCCAGCTTCACCTGGCCTCCCTGGAAACCAGGAATCTCTAGCGCATGGCTTGAATTAACTCAATAAAACAAACAAATGTTTGTTTTAAACCTAGCCATTAATTATCTCCTTGGGTCTCCTTCCCAAAGCAAAATGCATTGCTGGCTTCCCTATCTCATCATCGCTGGCTCCGCTGCATACAATGTTCTGTTCTTTTCTTTCTTCCTAAAGATCCTAATATGATGCAGCCGTCCAGGCCAGCAGCTTCGGAAACTAGCATAGAGCGAATTTAATAACAAGCAAACCTGCAGTTAATAAAGTCTGTCATCAGTAATGTCTCCACTGAACACTTGCCAGGAGAGAATTGTTTGCACTTACTGTGTGAGCCAAGTCACAGTATTAACAGGCAAGGCACAAATAAAACCCAGCCTTCTCATTCTTTTCGCATCTCTGTTTCAACCTACCAACAAAAACTGTGGGGCAAACAATGAAAAAATCCAGATTCAAACAGGGAAAAAAAAAAATACAAACTTGTCCCCCCATTATTCATTAGATTATGAAACACATTTCATAATCTAATAATTAGCAAGGGACAATTTTTTCAGCATGAATCTGGAATCTTTTGTCATTTTGTGTTAGCATCCAAAACAAATGAACATTGTGCACAGCGTGGGTGCTGATACCAGCCGTGGGCTCCCACAGTGCCATTGCTCGGTACTCCCCTCTCTCCAGCAAAAACGTGGTGAGGATGGGAGGGTGCAGAGCTGCCCCATTCTGGACACGAGACAAGCCATCCTTGGGCACTTAGGGGCCCTGGGTAATGAAGGGAAGGCTTAATTTGCGCATACCTTGAGGATGGTGGGTTTAAGCACGCATCTCAGTACATCTGTATGGCAATACCAGGCTCTCTGAAGCACTCTGGGATCCTTCAAGGGCAAAAGGACTCAAAGTCTTGTTCTCTGTGGCTGTTTTTCTCATGCTTTCATCTGTACCTGGAGAAAAAAAGAGGTATAAAATACTGTTAAACCAGGGTTTTCTAGCCAGGCTGCCCCAGTACCTGTGGCTTCACATGGGATGATGTAGTTCACCACGTGCTGAAAGCAGCCTGCTGTCTGCTGGTTAGACAATCCCATCTTCTTGAGGGCCAAGACTTCAGGGTTTGCGAAACTGTGCCCTGTCTCCATTGCAAAATCAACCAACCACCCCTTCTGCCCAGGAGCAGATGGAAATCCCTTGGGAAGGCTTGCTGCACCAAGAAGTTCTCTCTGTTACTGCGGGATGGGTTTACAAGCAGCAAGACGTGGCACACAGAGGATGGGGGTGAAACCAAGGCCACTTCCACTCTTCTCCTCCATGGTGACCTCCCCCTGGAGGTGCTTCATTTCTGGGTGTGAAGGTGGGTTCAGATTGGCTTTAAAGCTGCCTGCTGTGCTCTGCCTGGGAGAGCAGGTTGGTTTACTGCTGCGGAGGCACTGGGTGGTGTGTGGTGGCCCTGAGCAGGAGATTGCTTATGTCCACCTGAGGAACAAAAGTCATCGAGAAAGAGTATCAGCGTTTACCCATCAATCACAGCACCATCACCAAAATGCCTCTTCTTTGGACCTCCTGCTCTCCCTTCCTCCTTGGTTAGCGCACACTCCAAGCCAGAAACCTGTGGATTTTTGTGATTTGGTAAGGCCAAAAGTTAGAAAAAATATTTTAATAATAATAATAATAATGGGAAAAATTAAATTCATTCCTAAAATGCAGCAGTGATGTGGGATCTCCTACCAGCCAGGCTGGGTTATTTTGATCCTCCCAGCTACTTTGTAGGTTTCACACCACAGTACAAGACCTGCAGTTTAGAGGAATGACTCCGGCTCCAGAGGTCATGCAAGGACTACTCCATATGGGAGAGCTTTCATTTAGTTATTAGGTGTCTCAGGGCCCAAAGAATAACTATTTGTACCTGTCCCTTCATCTCCAGATCTAGTGGTATTATAATTTCTCTTTCAGCACAAGGTGAGGAAGGGTCTTACTAAGGTCCTTCAGCAGGTAGAGGCAAAAAGAGAAAGAGAATCAGTTCCCTGTCACTCATGCAGCCGATTTGGGTCAACACTGCAAAACTGAGTGTGTTACACAGCTGATCAAAGCATTGTAAAAGGTGTTTTTTTCACCCTTCTGCAGCCCATGGGGAGGTGTCAGTGATGCTGGGGAGCACCCACCCAACAGAGTTCACCTACCAGCTCTCCAAGCTCCAGGGCACCATAACTGGAGAGGATGTAAGCGCAGTTCATGGGATGATGACAGTGTCTGAGAACAACATGACCATCAAGGTGACTCCCCCAACTGAGGGCTTGTTCAACCTCATGATCTTCGCACGCCACGCTGACTCTCAGGACCCATACAACTGGGTATGCTCCTATCATATCCAATGTCTGGAGCCACGCAATGGAGATAAACTGCCTGAAAACCCATTTCATTTCTGGGGCCTTCACCAAAAGGTGAGAGATTTTGGCATCAAGGAGAGCAGCCACAAAGGGGAGTTGCTTGTTGCTCCACAGGGAACTTTGCTCTTGACTCTCCAGACATCCCGACCCTTGCTTGCCATGTATGAGCTGACTAATAAAGATTTAGATGCTGCTCTGAGCAAGAAATGCTTGGCTGCTCAAGCTGAGGAGGAGAAATTGAGTTGCCATGTGCTCTGCCCTTTTGAGGGTTACTACCGGCTCTCTGTGTTTGTGAAAGATTTAGGAGGCAGTACCTTCAGGAACACGGCCAATTTCCTCATTCGTTGTTTGAGGCCTGTCAACCAGAACGAACTCTTCCCCTCGGGGCTGAGCATGCACTGCGGGAGTGGGATCAGCTCCAATAGCCATGGTCTCTCCAACCCCAGCCACTCTTCCCCCATCATCACCACCAAACTAGGGAAGTGCAACATCACCTTCCACGCACCCGCCGACATCGAGGTGACCGCCAGCTTGAGTAAGGACAGAGTCATCAACACCAAGTATCCCCTGGAGAGGTATGTCCTGGTTACCCACCTGAGGACTAAAGTCAGCGTGTGTGTTGTGCTCCCTGAGTCAGGCGTCTACAAAGTGGGGCTTTTTGGGAGAAGCAAAGACCACAAGGACTTTGCCCATATTTGTGACTACGTCATACGCTGCTTCTCCAATCCCAGCTGGCCTCCCTTCCCCAGGGTGTACAGCCTGTGGAGGAGAGGGTGCGTGTTGCTAGAGCCACGCACAGGGGTGCTCCAAGAGCAGAGCTGGGTCCGGTTCAGGATCAAGGTGCCGAAAGCCTACCAAGCTGTCATCCTTGGGCAAGAGAAGACGGTGCTGCAGCAGACACCGAACATGGTCTGGGAAGGGGATGTGTTTACTGGGGCTGCAGGGACACAGATCAAACTGGCAGCCAAGTTCAGCCAGCACTGCTCCTCTCTGGAGGTCATCCTGGCCTTTGAGGTGGAGGGTGGTTCACCTGCCTCCCTGGGGTGTTCGGGGTAAATCACAGAGAAGTGCTGGACGTGCTGGGAAGGATTCAAAAAGCCAGGGGAGGAAGCAAACACTCTCAAAACTGGAGGATGTTGAGGAGACACGGACAAACTCCCAGAACTTTATGGCATGTCGGGGGGAGTCTGGGTGTTACCCGCAGAGCTTTTCTTCCCGCAGGATATCCAGATACTTGCTGGGACCTCCTATCCCACTCAGAGATGTTGCCGCCGTTTAAATCAGCACCAACATATGGAAGGCTCCTAATATTTTGCTTCTGTCAGAGGAAACCATTGTTCAGCTTCTCTACAGGAAGGATGTCTCACTGCTTATTACCAGCTTGAATAATTGTTTGGAATGTTTTATTTGACATTTATTCAAGAACTTGGAAACCCACATAGTTTCTTTCTCTTGAGAGGATAACAACAACAACAACAACAACAAAAAAAGCCCAAATAGCTTCAGATGGTAGCAAGATTTTTAAAATGTAAATATATAGTAAACCAGCTAAGACCTCCTTGCAGAGAGAGTCTGTGCTTTGGCAGAGGAACGGGGAAAGGAAGAGATGCTGTATTTTATCATCTGTGTCTTTAAAATATCTTCCAGGTTTTTCTTATCAAGGATGACATATAGATACATACTTCAGAGCACTGAGGGCTTAAAACAAAGAGAAGGAGCAGGCAAGGAAGCAGCTCCGGAGCCAAAGCATCTAATCACTGAGCAGAAAGCACAGGCAACTCTGCTGTTAAACTCTGATGCATGCTGCACAGCACCACAAACATCAACTTACTGAAAGCAAACTCAACTTTCATACTTAGGTGGAAGACCATGGCTAAAAGAAACACAGTGAAAATACTTCTCTGTGCCTGCACCGGACTCATGCTTGAAACGGGGATTCCAGTGGCAACAATGAAGAACAAGAGCTGTGGGTTATTTTTGGATGCTGCACAACAAGGTGGTGGGGGAACACAGTCTGCTTTCTTCAGGTTTGGCAATTTAAGTTTCACTTGTAGCAGAAGTTCAAGTAGGTTTGGACCTTTTCTGGGCCTGAAAATCAGATAATGCAGCTAATGTATTGGGATACACATTTCACACCAAACTTGCTGGAACCGTGCTGACATGTTGGAAGTTTCCCTGAAGAACCAAGTTCAAGGACTACTTTGAATTAAAGGAAGCACTTGCAGTGGTAGACATAGGCTAAACTCTTGCCTGTGGTGCCAGAGAACAATTTAAGAAGTACAGCTCCCTGGATCTTCTCTTCTAATCCATGTTCTGGCTTCTCTATATTGGGCCATCCTCTTGGATGGGTATGGGAAAGAGAAGCATAATGTGACTCAGCTCCCTTGTGTGCCTTTCAGAATAATGATAGACACACACACACACACACACACACGCACACACACAAATCTGCTCCCTGTGAGCCTGAGTGGGCAATCCAGAGCCCAGCCCCAAAAGTCAGAGCCTGGAAAGCTGCTGGCAGTCAGTGTTGTCTTCTGAACAACCCCCACCAGCTGAGTACCTTTGAACTCACCTTCCATGACCAACAGTCTTCTGACCATGTTGCACTCCCTGAGCAATGGGGATGCTGCTGTGCAACTCTCCACACCTCCTTGGTGCTTCCCAACCTGCGCATTGTCCACAGACAGCACTGGTAGTGAAATTATATCTGCAGATCCAGCAGGCTCCCAAAGACTGTATTTTTGCTTGTGTTTTGTGGAAGGACTTTGGCTGGGTGAAAGAAAATGAGTGACAAGTGAAATGACTCTCAGTTCCCACTGCCATCTTCTTCTCCATGTCCTTTTCTTTTCCAGTCAGTTTTGCTGTTAACTTTTCCCAGCTGTGCCTCTCTGACACTCTTGAGACACTTTATGTATCTGCGTGTACACACACGTTGCTAGCTGAAATTGCCCCATCTTTGTCCAAATTTAAACAGGCAAGCCATGATCACATGCCTCCAGGGAAAACCCAACTTCCACCTCAGTGATTAATTCCTCTTTATCCATCATAATGTGGTCCAAACTAGAATTACCTTGAATTGGGGTTCAAACAATTTATGTCAGATTATAATTACCTGGAGGTGCTGAGAACTTTAATGATACTCCCACGGGGGATTTTTTACTTCAAGTATCTGAAATCAATCTACTCATATTTCCTCTCTGTGCATGCTCGGGTATAGCATGTAACCTATTTTAAATGTCATTCTTATTTAGATTTACATACCTCAAAGCTTGCGCCCAGAGCTCTAGGAGCCTTTGCAATAAACATGAGCACCAACTCTCCAAAAATAACAGCCCTGGGGCAAACATCACTTATGAAAAAACAAAGATAAGCAAAAGAACAAACCTTTGTGCCTCTCCTCCTCTCGCCCCCTCTGCCCAGCAGGATTAAATTAGGTAAAGACAGATTACAACACATACCTGCAGCTATAGAACACACCTAGTTCTGAGCAAACTTAGTTCAAAAAGTCATTAGGAGGTCTCCAGGCATGCATCAAGCTGTGGATGGCCAAAATCAGAACAGGAGTGTGGTGGGTTCACCCTGACTGGACACCAAATGGCCACCAAAGCTGCTCTATCGCTCCCTCTCCTCAGCTCAACAGGGGAGAGAAAATACAAGGAAAAGCTGGTGGGTCAAAATAAGGACAGGGAGAGATCACTCATCAATTACATCACAGGGAAACTGGACTCAACTTGGGGAAATTAGTTTATTACCAATCAAAATCAGAGTAGGATAATGAGAAATCAAACGAAATCTTTAAAGACCTTCCCCCTGCCTCTTCCGACTTCCCAGGCTCACCTCCACTCCCGATTTCTCCCCCTCCTTCCCCCAAGCAGTGCAGGAGGATGGCGAATGGGAGTTGCGACCAGTTCATCACATGTTGTTTCTGCTGTTCCTTCCTCCTTTGTGGAAGGACTCCTCACACTCTTCTTCTGCTCCAGGGTGGGGTCCCTCACATGGGAGATAGTCCTCCACAAACTTCTCCAACATGAGTCCTTCCCATGGGCTGCAGTTCTTCATGAACTGTTCCAGTGCAGGTTTTCCACGGGATTGCAGCCTTCTTCAGGCATTCACTTGCTCTGGTGTGAGCTTCTCCATGGGCTGCAGGTGGATACCTGCTCCACCATGGACCTCCATGGGCTGAGGGGCACACCCTGCCTTGCCATGGTTTTCACCACAGGCTGCAGGGGAATATCTGCTCCGGTGCCTGGAGCACCTCCTCCTTCACTAACCTTGGCGTCTGCAGAGTTGTTCCTCTCACATATTCTCACTTCTGTCTTTGGAATGCTGGTCTGCAGAAGTATTTTCCCCTTCTTAAACATGTTCTCAGAGGTGTTACCACCATTGCTGGTGGACTCTGCCTTGGCCAGCATCCGGTCTATCTTGGAGCTGACTGGCATTGGCTGTGTCAGACATGGGGGAAAGCTTCTAGCAGCTTCTCCCAGAAACCACTCCTGTAGCCCCCTGCTACCAAAACCTTGCCACAAAAACCCAGTACAAGGTGGCTGCATCCAACTCTAGGAGCCATCGTGGTTGAGAGACTCCCTTACAGCCAAAGTCAAAGCAGGTAAGACCAGGAAGAAACCTGAAACCTGCATCCTAAAAATAGGGGCCTTTTCTAAGTATGGTAAAACAGCAGTCACCAACTGGACTGAGTTTTATCTTCCTCTACGGACACATATGCGACATCCACCAAACGCTGTGCCCAGAATCTTTGGCTTTACACATTTCCCTCTGCTGTGCCTGTGTTTATCTTGTCATTAGTGTGAATTATGTTAATATTTGTTTAGGCTGAATGTATCCTGTGATTCTGTACTGTTGAGGTGCCCATGAAAATTGTGGTTTTTTCTTCTTCTTGTGCTTCTTCCCTTCAGTGCTATTAAAACCTGACATGTCCATCCTTTCCAAGCTGTATTTGGACTTCATGGAGTGTGTTGGGTGGGCAGTGAGGGTGTTGGAGTTTGCAGAAACAAACCGAGATGTGTAGTTAGCTGTCAGACTGCAGCAAATGAACAGCAGCACAGGAGTTAAAGCTTTCCTGTTAGCACAGTCCAGTTGGGCTGAATTTGTATTCTCAGAGTACGGCCCTGTCCATACGTGTCCATGGGTTTTATACACCAGGAGGCCATGCCAAAGCTGCAGTACTACAAGTTAGCATAGCAGTACAGCAACGCTTCTTCTGCCCTTGGAGCAGGTCATGGCTGTCCATATGGCTACACCTGCCCTGCATATTCGTGCATGTCATGAACCAGCCGGGCTCAGCTCCTGTGCTGGAGCTCCTTGCATCCCGTCCTGCTGCTACAGATAGGGATCGAGGGATTAGGGATCGAGGGTAGAATCCAACTGTGGGGATATCTACACTGGTGTAGGATCCGCTGAAAGGCCAGACCAGACCAGATTAAATGCCTGCACATGATCAAATAAGCCCCACGCTGAATATGAGAACAGCACAAGAACTGCTGTACTTTGGTCAATCAGGTCAGAGAATATGCTAAGAAAAACAGTCCT
>JAHREE010000130.1:313916-457094 GCA_033628505.1 Tringa tobata | reverse complement strand
AAGAATATATGAAAGAAGCGTATTTCTCAAAGCAGCACTAAGCTCTTTCATACAGTCACAGGAGATGTGTGAGAACAGTCTTGTTCAGCAGGTCCCTGGGACTCTGGCTGGGAAGATGAGTGGGAGGGAGGAAGGGTTAAAAATATTTTTTCAGATAAAGCTTGGCTGCGACTTGTGTCTCCGCAGGCTGGCGTAGAAGAGGAACTGGAGATAAACAGACTTCTGCTGGAGGTACTGTTCCTCCTCTCCAGACTGGCAACATAATATTGATAACCCAGAAAAGATGAATCCAGAAAATCCCCCGAGGAGGAGTACTAGGGTATAGCACACGTGACTCCAGTTGTGGAAGTCTCACTTTCCACAGAAAAAGGAAGTAAATGATGAGCAAGCATTTCTGCACACAGCAGGAGAGAGATCTTCCAGAGGTGAAGGCTGGTGGGAAAGCTGCAAAGGGCATTTCTATAACAACAGAACCAAGAGATTAGCTCCTGGGTAAGCTAAGCACTGGGCAAACATATCTCCCAAATCCCACATTATTAAGGATTTAAGCAACAAACCCATTTTACAAAGCTATCCGACCATGGACACCTCGTTAGCATTTTCGTGACTGCAGCCAGAGATGTTTCATCTCTAGGAGCTGCAAAAACAAATCGCCACAGGACATAACTTGGGCAAGAACAAAAGACAGAAGGAACAACCTCCCATTGTATCAAAGAGCCGACCTCCTTAGGAGAGACTTGCCAAGAGCACTGGAGTGATGAGAAAACCGTGACATCACATTTACAACATTTTTCTCTTGCTTTACCAAAGTCTTCACTGCCCTGGCTCTGCTGTTTTCCATCCGTGGGTACACTGCGTGCTCAGTACATACATAAGAAAAGAACTTCTGCTATCAGCCCTTCTGTTTACCACGAATGAAAGCGTGGTAACCAAGGTTACTTGGGGTTTGCGCCTGTGATTTTTGTTCCCAGAGAAAGCAATATTCCCCCTCCCTCTTTCGGTGGTGCACTGACAGCACATCCTCGGATGAAACAGGGCTCCATTGTACTAAACCCTGAGCACAAGAAGATGAGGTCCCTGCAACAGACCTTGCAGCCAAGAAATAAGCAGGTACCCTGGGGTCAGGTACTCCAGGGGTTGGCAGCCTTCACGTGGTGGCTGTGGAGGCCAGTGCCTCCCGGGCAGTTACCTCCAGGACAAGTTAAACTGTCCCAGCTGTCCCCCAGACCTTGCTGCAAATGTCCAGGAATGGTGTCACAGCCCTGGGAAAGTCCTCTCAATTCTCCCCAGAAGCTTCATTTGCAGAAGGACGCCTGGGCTGTTACAGTCATATGGCTAATTAGCTCTGCATCTTGAGGGCGTTTTGATGCAATTTTGCATCGTGGATCTGACCAAGGGCTCACCAAGGCCAGGCAGGAGCCAGAACCAGTGCTAGGAGAAACGCTGCAGGTGTACAACGATGGTTGCCTCACCTTACCCTTCTCTTTTCCAGCAATCTGCAGTCCTCCCCCTGCAGACAACAAGTTTACCTCTCTGTTATACTGCTTACTGGCTCTTGATGGAACATTTCTTCTACAAATCAGGCTTTCTGGACCTAGTTACACTTCTGGCTTTGCCCCCAGGAAAATGTAGCAAGGAATTCCTGAGTGGGACTGCAGATTGCACAAAGGAGATCCCGAGGAGGATGCTGGTAGCTAAACCCAGCCCCGCTGGGAAATACTGCATTGCTTCTTCAGGTCAACTGCAGGGAGGTCTTTGGGTCTCGAGGCAGTTCTGGCTGCAAGGAACTGTAAGAACTGACTTAGTCCTTGCACGTACTCATGGATTAAGGGCAATGGTGACCATCTGAATGTTGAGTTCTCGTTACTCAGCGCAAAAATGGGCTCAGTGAGTAACAGAACTCGGCTCTGAGCAGCCACGTACAATCTAACCAGTAAGGACTAAGAACCCATGAACCTTATAGGAAGAACCTTATTGGCAGCAAGGGAGCCAGGGGTAAACAAACTTCCTCATTAGGCTTTTTAGCCCTGATGGACCCTTCCTAACCATAAGTTCCAACGACAACCGAGTATATCCCCGGTTCCCCATTTCCAAGACATGAGAAAGGATATAAGGGAACATCCAGCTTCTGCACACAGACCTTTGGTTGATCTATGTTTTATATACACAGCAAAACAATTCTTTTTTTAATCATTGTGGTTAGATTTTTCTTCTCCAGAAATACTCCTTTCCTTGGAGAACTTGGTCCCCCCCTGTGATCAAGGTGGCATCACAAGATGGGGCAGCCAGGCTTGGGATCCATTTTCAGGTCATGTTATTGTTACAGTCCCTGCTCCTGTGTAAGTTCTGTTTTTATTTCAGTATCTCTTTGCTAGAAATGTGCTTAATCTGTTCTTTTTTTTTTCCCCCTAGGCCTTCCCCCAAAGACAGTCTGAATTGAACATTTCAGGTGTCTCAAAATGGGAACAAAACATAGCTCAGATCCCAAAAATAGCTGCCCATCAAAGAGGCAACACAGAAGCCAGGAAACAGCTGTGCACTTTGTTTTCTTTCTCCTATGTTCTTTTTAACTTCATTTGGGAGGAGAACAGAGTAACCTCTGCTCCTGGCCTTACAATAGCCTGCTAATTTGAGGGAAGGGCTCCATGCAGGGATCTGCAGCCCTACATGACTTCAGACACATGCTAGGGTCTCTCAAGTGCTTCTGACCTAGATCTGACTGAATCAAGGCTATCCTCCTCCTTACATCATCTGTAGGGTCAACTAGAAAGCAGAATTTTGGTGCCGAGTCTTCTTTAGCCAACCTTTTCTTTCCAAGCCAGAGGGGAGATTCGCAGCACACCACCGTATCGCTCAACAACTTTTCCCCATTTTTTTGCTTTCTTTCCTGCTTTTCTCCTATGGGAGGCAGCTCCACAACAGCATTCAGACTAAGAGCATATTATTTCTAACACAGCAGAAGCGATCAAAGTCATCTCTGTGTGGTACGGGTGTCTGAACACACCCATGAAAGAAGGATGAGTCCTCACGAGCACCGCAGATGGGGGAAGCAGAGTGGAAAGGATGAACCCAGAAGGTGGCAAAGCCATGAGAGCTAAGGGTAGCCTTCAGCAACCCTGGTGCTACCAGGCAAACCTAGCATGATACAGTGGCAAAAGGCTGGTGATGAAGCAGAAGTGCAAACAACTCAGCACCAGGGTTGTACTTCGAATCAGCAGCCATCATTTCCCCCAAAACCCAGCACCTTTTCTTTCTGAACAGGGTTCATCAGCTCCCTTTTCTTCCACTGGAAATGAAAGAGGAAATATGGCTGCATATGATATGATATTAATTGAAAGAGTCTGACATACAGAGACAAAAGAAAAAAAAAGAGAAAAAAAGCGCCAATTCAATTAAGTCACGAAAACTAATCTGTGGTATGATGATCTTTGAGATCATCTAGTCCAACCATCAACCTAACTCTGATAAAAAAAACATCACCAAACCACGTCACTAAGCGCTATGTCAACCCGTCGTTTGAATACGTCCAGGGATGGTGCCTCAACCACTTCCCTGGGCAGCCCATTCCAATGCTTAATAACCCTTTCAGTGAAAAAATTTTTCCTAATATCCAATCTGAACCTCTCCCGGCACAACTTGAGGCCATTTCCTCTTGTCCTGTCACCTGTGACTTGGGAGAAGAGACTTGTACAGGTATCAGTTAGCTCTTCAAGGGCTGACTGGCAGCCTCAGGGCTTGCTGCAGCCCATTAAGGAATGCCTTCCCCAGATAAAGCTGAAAGCATTCTTCACATTTACTGAGCTTCCCTTTTTGCCTTCAATCACAGCAACTTCCAGCAACACCCATGCCTCTTGGCAGGGAACTCTGGGGACAATGGTTATGAAGGAGAACATAGATAGGGACAGCATTGTATGGACAACTGCACAACCAGAGCAGAAAAACAGGGAATTAAACAACTATAAAACCTCTCAAATATCCAGATCACAAAGAAAATGTTGATTTGCTCCTCACCATCCTGTAAGTAGGAAACAAGTGTAGATTACTGGCCTGGAAAGCAATGGGAAAGTTGCTGAGAGAAGACCCAGACAGAAGACCATGAGCCTCAAAACAAGCGTCTTCGTGGCTCAGACTTTGAAGGCTGTCTGCAACAGCGCACAAATTGTGCCTGAAATGTCAGATGGGCAGTACTACTGAAGGCAGAAAGGGGATGAGAACACCTCTGTGGTAAGCAAGAGACACTCGGTCACGGCGGGCTTGCTGCAGACAATCAGAAATGTTCAGTTACAACAAAAGATTGACCCAAGGCAGGGGGAAAATGCCTTCCTGGCCCACTCCGGCAACTGTCTTTCCCCATGGCAGACTTTGCCAAAGGAATCCTCCAGGCTGCTTTTTGCACACATTAAGCTTTGATTGAAAACGATCGTTATTTTCCTACCTTCACTGGTTGCCAAGAAAGCGGCAGAAGGGTGAACTCAGTGCTGTCTGCGAGCCAGCTGAATCAGAAGCTCTCTGAGAAGTGAACTCCTCTGTGTGTCCCAGAGGGACCGGCGAGTTCAGGACAGAGTTTAACGTATCCTGAATGACGTTGACGTGTCCCTCCTCTGTTACTCTTGTCCTGCAGCATCAGGTAGTGGGCTGCCATTTAGGACTGTAAGGAAGAAAACTTGGGGTTTGAGTCTGGTTGAAGCAGGAAGAAGAAACCCCGTGGCTCTAGCCACATGAAAAGATGTTCACTCTGCTTCCCTATGCCTTAATCCCTTCCTAGATATCAAGACCCTGGGCTTGCAACATATCTGGCTTCCCTTCCTCCTACTAGAAATGAGCTTTGCCCTTCATCGCTGCCTTGGATGTCATATCCATCCCAATAAGGGACCACCAAGACAGGCTGCCACCTGCTGCACACCTCAGTGCTTCTAGCAGTGAATCCCAATACCTTTCCAACCCACACCCAACAAGGCAAACCCATTGCGTTTTCCTGCAAGGGGAATCAAAGCAGAGACCTTCCTTGCTTGGATGTGCTGATCTGGGCTTGGTCTCATGTTAACACCATTGCAAGGTGCTGGGCAGATGAAGTTATGTAGACAGTCACGTCCATGGGTTGACCTTTAAAGGTCCCTCTTCCAAACCAGACAAGACCATGAAAACACTAGTACCCATATCTCATATCACTCCAATGAATCTTAGCAATTAGCCATACCTGACCCACTGCAGCCAATCTGCCCCTCTTCACTCCAGGGGTGTTGCTCTCATCTTTTGTCCACTTTTGGCAGACCTGCACCAGCCACGTTCTCACATCTGGAACATATTTCCACCTCATTACTGAATCAAACAATAGTTTGCTTGTTCATGCTGAAATCAGCAGGAAGCAGGAGCATGGTGCTCCTCAGAGTCCCCAGCAAGGACAGCAAAACCTGACATACAGCCCCATCACCAGGGGCTCAGAGGCAACCCCCAGCACTGATCTACAGGTGTTTGTCAAGGAGCGTCACCAAGGGTTTATTATTAGTTAGCAGAAGTTGTGCTGCTGCATGTGGTGGGGACTCGGAGTCAAACTGCTTGGCTGTATCAAAAGGCCCCCCTCCTCTTCCCAGGGTCTCCATTCAGCTCTACCAATCAAGAGGGAGGCGAGTCAGACACCAGGGAAAGATTTTTAGGGAGGAATAAGGCAATACTCAGTTCAGGTGGAGAAAACTTCACATCTGGATACCCCAAGGAGCAGCAGTGACCTTCTCTTGGGGTGACGGTGATAAAGAAGATCACTTCTCATGGGTCTTCCCATCGTTCTCTTCATACCTTGTCATCTCACCCTGCACTTCTTAAAGTCCTTTGATGATCGCTTAGCTTGGAAGAAGAGGCTGAAAGGACTCAAGAACCAAAGCAATGCCCACCACTGACTGCAAGATAGGTAAGATGACAGATAATGCACAGGGACGATGGGAAGGAGCACACCACACTTCTTTCTGTGCCCACCCCATCCCATCTACAGGCACTGGCTTGTTCCTTGTCTTTGACCTCTCTGTGAGCCATCATATTGCCAGGAAAGTTTATTGTTAGAGCTTGCACACACCTAACTTAACCAAAGCAACAGCCACTAGGGGAAGAGACACCCTTCCCAAACCAAGTCAAACCCAAAATGTTTGTGCTTCATTTGCTTTGCAGCAGCGATTTTAATCTGCAGCAGAGACCAAGCAAGGGCATTTAGGGAAGAGAATTTAGGGGTTTTACTTATTTTTCCAGTCTTGCAGCCAGAGAAAGAAGAAAGCAATAGGCCTTTGCTCTGAGAAGGGAAATCTCTTATCAGCCTCTGTCATGAGCATGTCCCACTACCAGGGAGCAGGTCCTTGGCCAGGAGAACATGTCCTTTTAGGAGATTTATTTTAGGGGGAAAGGAGCTTTTTTAACCCCGTCTCCCAAAGAAACAAAGCTGCAGGGATTCAAGGGAATCATAGCATAGTTTGGGTTGGAAGGGACCTTTAAAGGTCATCTAGTCCAACCCGCTTGCCATGGGCAGGGACATCTTCCACTAGATCAGGTTGCTCAGAGCCCCATCCTTGGGCCCCTCAGCCCCAACCTGACCTTGAATGTTTCCAGCGATGGGGCATCTACCACCTCTCTGGGCAACCTGTTCCAGTGTTTCACCTCACTCATTTTAAAAAAATGTCTTCCTTAAAGGAGCGGTTTGTAATTTTGCCACTCTCCACTAACACCTTCTGAGCTCCTGGACAACCTGAACTGGGTCTGAAGGAAGGGCTCAGGGCTCACATAACTAAGTAGTTTCTGCAGAGAAAAGACATCTTAGCTGTGCCCACCACTGGAGATGTATCGCTAACCAGCAACAAGCTGGAGCCAGCCACCCTTGCACCCCTGCCCCAGGCTGGACCAGCAGCTGAGAAGCGTTGGAGGATGCGAAGATGCTTCCCTGAAAGCAGTATGGCTGCTGCGTCCTCTTTCTGTTGTACTCAGAAGTCCAGGAACAGCAAGAAATTTCTGCATTTTCCTCCTAATATTTAAAGCAGAAGCCTTCTGTTCTCCCCAAGGCAACTTCTAATAGCATCTGTAATCACTAGTGCACATGAGGATGCATGTTAGGTAGGTGTATGTCATCATGGTGATCAGTTCAGCATGGAATACACTGAACAGGGACAGGTCAGCTGTGACAGCACAAAGCGTGTAAGAGGCACCGTAATTTGCAGTTCTATCTTTGTGTTCTTCTTCGTGCCAACAAAGGGAGAAGGGATGTGTCTGCTGGTACAGGATGAACTTCAGCCCTTATCTCAAGAGGTTCCATAGGGAAATACAACAAAATTCTCTATTGTTGCACAGGAAACACATCTTTCAACAGTCTTCGGCATCAAACCTGCCTCTGGGACCTCCCCTGTCTGCTGGTGACATGCCTTCTGACCTTGAGCAAAGCGCTTCCTCCCCGTTTCCCCACAACGTGGCGAAGCCTGCAAATAGCTTCAGAGCATCGGGAGGGCAGTGGTCCCCAACCCAGCACCAAGCCAGGGTGGGGCATGAAGCCTCCACATCCTACACTGGGTTTTAGGAAAGAGGAGAATGATGTAGAGGGTGGGCACATGGGGCTAGGACCTGCTTTCCTTACCTTATGTCTTCTCTGGCCTCCCCTCTTTGCCAGTTCCTCAGTTATTCTTTCTCCGGCGCTTCCCAAAGCAAGCAGAGGCACAAGGAAAGACCATGGACAAAACCAGCTCTTAGGCTGACAAGATAAAGAGTTAAAGCAGGCAAAGCAAAAACTTTGGAAGAAAAACCGTTACGTAATAAATCAGATATTAGAAGGCAGGAAGGTGTGCTATATAGAGGAATCAAAGTCCGGAACAGGATGTATACACAGCAAATATTGAACTAACTTTGATAACACAGAAAAATAGAAGATTTTTGGTGGGGTTAACTGAAGGCTCAATTTTAACTATTATAAATTTCCTGTTTCACTCGTGTCGGGCGGTTTTACAGTGATCTATACAATACATTGTGTGCCTAATGATTTCCTAGTCATGAATGGGTCACTCAGATTTTACTTTCCATGCTTTTTTTTTTTTGTCTCTCCTGGAGCAATAAACCTATTGAAATCCTCCAGGCCTTGCCCATTGGGTGTTTTCTTTCCTACCAAGACATCAAACTACCCTGAAGGTTTATTTTAAGCAAATTCAATAGGAGGGATCACACAAGCACCTTGTTGGAAGTGTACAATGGGAGCCGAACCCAGGGCTATTCAATTAACAAGTGCTCCATTTTCATGCTATTCCTGTTGTGAATTCATTTCTTTAATTAGGCTAGCAATTTATGAACCTAACAAGGCACGATTTGTCTGCAAACACGTAGGCAAAGAAATTCCAGATCAATTCACATTGGAAGACAGAGGAGCTCATGAAGACCTAAGCAGAACTAGAAACCTCTGTAGATACCACCAGACTTGTCAAAATGGGAGACGTAATTGAGAGCAAAGAACAGGCCTAAAAGAACACTGACTCAAGGGACATGTTCAGATTTATCAGAGAAACCTAACTCATCTCTCTTAGGAAATGAAACTCAGCAAGTAGGCATCCCCATTATCTATTCCCTTTCAAAAGATTTCAAGCTTTACATTAGGTGAGGGTTTTGTTTTTCACCTGCTCCTATTAGTAAGGGAGCACAATGTACCTGCCATTCGAGACCTTCCTCACAGCATCTAATCTGCGTTCTCCCTTCACCACTGCATGGCCCCTCTGTTGTCAGGCAAAACAAGGCTCACTTTCAGTATCTCCGGATAAGACAGGATCTCCATCCACCCTGGTGACTCTTGCTCACACATTTTTGGAGTATTTATTTTCCGATCACAAGCGACCTGAAAAGCACAGGCTATCCCAGTGATCTACAAGTGTCTAGGTCATCCCTAACCACACTGGAAATTCTGGCACCATTCACCTCCCAGAACCTATTTGTATTTTTCAGTTTGCACCAGCCTCACATTCAGGTTTTCTTCCTTTGTTCTTCGAGTGATATAAGCTCAAATCCCTATTATCAACATCTTTATGATTTGATTTTCAGTGGTACCCCTCAGTCCTCCACTTCACTCTCCACCTTTTCTTGACCCTCTTCTGTCTATAAAAGTCCTCTCCACTTTACTTTCTCAGTAAATTTACTGTACAAAACTTCTTGTGATTAAGATAATTTTCATAAAATTATTCACTGCATGTGTTCCTCATGAGCTCCACCACATAACTTTCCCTCAGCCCAATTCTCCTTGCAACATTGACCACCCTCATCAGACCTTCAGCTAATTCCTGACTGACCTCGTGACTCTTCCACCAATGCCCTTTGTCCCCAAATTAACAGCTTTCCATCTTGTAAACGGATATATTCTGCAAGTTCAGGCAGATGAGATCTTCCATATTTCCTTTGCCTGGAAAAGGAGTTATTGAAGGAGAAACTCAAGTTCATAGAGAGCAGTCTGAATGATAAGAGGGACAAACCAGCTAACCTCAGGAGGTTCTTCCTAAATGAGATTTTACAGCTCCTAGAACACCCACCTGTGTATCACTTCCATCCATGTCTGTGGGCAGTAAGAAGTTACTATGGACCAGGGAGAAAAAAAAACCAAACCAAAACTAGAAAAAAAAATATCTTAAACTTTAGTTAAGGCAGAGAAGATCTTGAGAGTGTCACCTTGATCTTGTCTGACCTGCCTAAACAGAGATTTTACCTGTTATGTTTGCCACGTCAGCACTGAAATGTGGGTATAAGACACATTACGTAAATAAACATCCCTCAGCTGTCAAAATTTGGAAGCAGAAGCAGCACAGGACCCTGGGGCTCAGCTTCTGGCATCCACACTATGGGTTAGGCAACCCAAGCTCCACCTTCACTCTGCCTGCAGATCCCACCAGATGAGATGACCCATCTGCAAGGGACAAATGAAAAGACTGAGGTTGAAGTAGGGAGATGCAGAGCTATGCCCAGAGATCCTCCTTTGATGGGCAGGGGAGGAAAGAAACCCTCAAGTTTAAGGGGACTGGAAGAAGGATGTGGGGAGGAATGGAAGCCATACCTTTGAAGCTAAATGGCAGTGTGAGAAGAGTAAATATACATTAGCTGGAAAGTTTGATTCTGCTGCAAAGTAGAGTATGAGGGAGGGGAGAAGAATTAGACACTTAAAACAAGTGGAAAAGGATGCACCTGCACAGCCCCTTACAGGAGCTGTATCAGAGAAGAGACCTTCTTTGACCTTTCCATTTTGTTCCAAAAAAGGAGACTGTAAGAACGACAAGTTTCTAAGAGCGTTCACAATATTTTAAAAGCGTTGCACACTCTCCCTCTGAAGTTTCAGCTGCTAAAAATAAATTGACATTTCAACAGCCTCAGCCTAAAGAAGAGAGCTGCAGATTAGGGCCCAACACGAGGGCAATGGGGCCGGGCAGAGAGTGGAGGCTGCAGGGGGTGAGACACAGCACTGAGCCAGCACCACCAGTGCACCCACGGGGTGGCCAAGGGGGTTAAAACCTGGAGCAGGTAAAGCCATCACAGCTCCTGTACTCTCCTGCTCAAAGCTTTTACTGGTCTTTATTTTTGCTCATGCACAAATGCAAGGGTATTTCCTCTGATCCTGTAACACAACAACAGAATAGAAGATTTATCAGGAATCATCAGGAATTTCCCGCAAACGCTGTTTTCTTGCACAATTTCTTCATGGAGCTTCATACTTTGGGAGACACGTGAAACCCCTCTGGGTTGCAGGAGCTATGTCAGTAAATGTTCACAAAACTGAGGCCACCAGGAGAAGAATCAAACTTGTCTCCGTGGAGTAAGCACTGCTGGTCCATCAGGCGATTCAAAGCTTATAAATTATGACTACCCATTTTGGAAAGTTTTAAGCTAAGTATTCTTGGGATGGAGAAAAATTATTTTCCCTTATTTTTGCCATGGAAAAACAACCCAATAGAATGGAGCATCCCAGAATTACCACATGGGGGTCAAAAGCTGCGGGTAGAAAGGCACATCAGGAGTCACAGGAAGCAGAGAAGCAGGGGGATCAGTAGCTGTTAAAGCATGTAAAGAAGCTCTCTCTTTAAAGCAGTGCTTGCTCTAAAAGCTTCCCACGACAAATGTCTTGTCTGTAACAAGTGCTCACAACTAATACAACTGTGGAGACAGAAACTGGTATCTGCAAAGCAAAAAATAAAAATAATCAACTCGCCCTGCATTTCTAGGTGATGCTTTCTCCTTTTAAACTTTCTCCAGACACCTCTGTTGCAATACGCCTTTGCTCAGCCCAGGGCTGACGTCTGCAACGTGCACTTGGATAAAGGCAGCAAAGTGACAGATTTGAGCTCCCAACTTCATTAAGCGCCCAGCACGGCTGACTGCACCTCAAGGCTGCAACTGAATGCATGCCTCGCATCACATGGACACACAGGAAAGCTGGAATTCATGTTTTTTCTGGAGGAGAGCATCCCGAATTCAGCCCAAAATGATTGCTTAATACCATGTCACGTTTGTGGAAGGGACCATAATTAAGCCAGCGTTTTCCACCACCAGATGTTCCAGCAAGTCTCGTAAGGAACTTGTCTCTCTTCTTGAAAAAAAAAAATCCCATAATAATTTATAGAAATTAATCACAAACACTTACAATGGTGTTCTTCTCATTACGCTGAAGCTAAAAGGGCTGATATGAACAGCACTCTAGAGATGCTCTCCTCCCAGCCACAGCTCCAAAGAACTACGTGTACTAAGGCAACAGTGTAATTTCTGTAGCCTTCCTGTAAAAGCATTTCTTTGCAAAGAACATCTCCTAAAATCCTAGTAAGATAACGACTTCTACATTTTAATAATCAACCACAAACTGATCTCAGGTTAAATCGTGAAAATCCAAAGTGAACAGAAGACGCAGAAACCAGGGCAAAGGCAGCGAGCAGAGCTACACACCAGAGAAAAGAGCAGAATTCTCACTTGAAAGATAATTCAGCAGACTTAAAGTAATAAAGAACTTGCTTTTCTTGTACTGAATTTAGCAGCATCTGAAGAGCATCTTAAGAAAAACTGCACGGAAAGACATGAGTAAAGCCATGGGCCCAAACTCTAGATTTCCCTGCTCAAGCACCTGAGGGATGGTGGAACCCTCCTGGTCACATGCCCAGCACTAAGATCTAACCCAGAGCCTTGTATTGAGACCAAGTGCCCACAGGACAGCAGGAACAGGATCTGGATGCTCTTGGTCGCTCAGTGCTGCGTTGAGGGCGAGTAACACAACATCAAAGGAAAGGGCATGTACTCGGCAGTGCACAAGCAGAGGATGCAACCCAAGAGCATTTTCAGGTGGAGGACACTTTCCAAAACTACCTGCAAAGCAAGGGAAACTCCTGGATTTGTCAGAAGTCCATGCACCAGAAGCTGCTGTTTCTTGTCTGAATACCCAGAGCATGCCAACCAGGCTGAATTTAACAAGCTGGCTTTACATAAACAGTTCGTAAAAAAAAAAAAAAAAAAAAAAAAAAACGAGCGCAAAACCTTCCTATAAAAAAAAAATAAAAATGCACAAGCATTGTCAAACAGAGAGATCATTTGCAGATCCAGTTTAATCAGCAAACTGATCTGACTCACACACAGCCTCCCACCCAGTGACCAAGGCAGAGAAAGGAGGGTGAGGTGGGGTTGCCTTCTCAACGGCAGCCTGCTTTTAGGTCAGCAGAAGCTGATCTTGGAAATGCATCCTCATTTATAGGAATACAGGGAGCAGGATTTAGCTCCTGCGTTTGTGTATATGCAACTATCAACTTATGCTTATGTACAGCTGCTGAAGGACAGAGAGAGCAGGCAGGAACCTGATTAACATCCTTCATCCTACAACTACTTCTAAGTTTTACCCAATTAGAAGCCCAAGGAAGAAGGTCTAAATGTAAAACAGCAGCTTAAAAAAACCCAAGTTGAATCTTTACATTTTAGTTTGAATATAAACTAGTCACCTTTCTGCCAGTTTAGAAAACTAACAGATTTTGAAAGAAAAGTGCCCAAAACTTAAAAAATTAAAGTTTAGGAAATAGTGAGTTTATTAAAGAAGTCAGAGCCAGACAGGAGATGGATACTGTTTATTGGTTCTTTCCATCACATCTGAGTTACAGGTGTAAAAGTCACACAAACTGCAGGTATAAACATGTAAAACAATACAAAAATAAATGGAAAGGTAATTTTATATTTACTGAATCAAGTTGTGTAATAAATACAACAGGCAAAAAGCTTCAATCACACAGTTCAGTTTAACTGAAGTTACAGTAGTGTTTGTAAATACAAGTTTTTAACTTAAAGTTGCAAATATTAAAGCATTGAGAACTAGTATAAAAGTGAATTTTGGCACATTGTAAAGTGAGAAGTGTTACATTAGGATCTGACTGTTGTGTAAAAATGAAGCAATTTCTCACTAGCTTTCTGAGGTACATTTTTAAACAATCTAAAATTAGATCAACAACGTGGTTCTAACAACTCACAGTTTACAATTCACTATACTAGTTACAATTTTTCCCTTTTAAGAATACCAATGTATTCCAGAGCTTAAATCTGTGCAAATTCAGAAAAGTTTCAATTAAAAAATAATAACAATAAAAAACTTATTAGGGAACTTTTACGTGCAACTTAAATCCTCCCTGCAATCGCTTCTGTTAATTGCAAAGTGTAAAACTGGACTAATACCAAATTGCACAGCTTAATATAAAATACTCAGAGATTGCAGTGCAGTTCAAGTTGCAAACGTTCCTCTCCTAAGTTTATCACATTTTTCTCCCTATAACTTCAGTAACTTCTGATCACACTCATTCTCGGTGAGGAAAAAAAAAAAAAACACCACCACAAGCTGCTAACATGAAGGTCAGCAAAGCATGTAAACCCCTTGAGGACTCTCAGCACTTCTTCACAATATCAGAAATGCCTGGACACAAAGTTACTGTTACCAATTTTCAAAATACAGTAAAAGATAAAGGAACAGTGTAATGGCACTTTTTCTGTATCCAAACATTTGTGGTTTAGAAATGGTGCTTTTTTTTTTTTTAGTTTTACAGTAGCTAAAAAAATTCCCAAACTAGATCCTTAGAAGTATCTCAATCCTCACCTCGACTCCAAAAGAGTGAGGAAACCAGATTACCCTACAGATGGGGTCTGATACAGTATAAACATCTCTGACCAGAGTACAAAAGTTATGCTCTTCTCCTAAAAAAAGTGCTGCTGATTGTTAGAAGTAACTCCAAAATAATCAGCAACTGCTATTAAACTGTCAGCAGCATCAGGCATTTACACATTTTAGTCCTCAAAGAGTTTTCTTTTAAACAGTTTAACCATTTGTGCTAATATTCTTAACTAGGTTAATTTTAAGTCCTTTCACCAAAACTGTTTTTCCTTTAAAAGAAAAGTGGGTGCAAGCAATACAACCCATGACATCCATTTATTCTATGCTTCGTGAATGAATGGTGTCATCTGCAAGGCACTACTACGTTTAAAGGATACCATTGTCACAGTTTCACTATTTCGGTATTCTTTTCTGTTTCAAAGTCACAGTTAAAAAATAAAAGAAAAAAATTGAGGTAATCAAATGATTTCAATACCAAAATATATTAATTGAAATAGTACCAGTATGGTGAAAGGTCTTTATAATACACAGCTATTACCATATAGCATGCAGTACAGTATATAAGTATACTAGGCCTTTGTTCTGAGCTCTTCTGCTTCAGTTTTTAAGGAACAGCTCAATTTGCACAGTAGCACGCCAATTTTGAATACTTATTTCCTTTTTGTTCACAGGGCATCTCACTTGTAATTACAACTTGCTACGCCAAGCCCAGATGAGTTGGCCCCATCAACAGTTATTTTTGAGAGCTGCACAAATTGGAGTCCTTAAAAAGAGTTCAGCAGAGCAAAATAAGCTACAGTATCTTCATCTATCGTTCAATTGCACTTAAACCTACTCTGTTGTTGACTCACAGGTTGAGGGAAAGCATCAATGAGGTGCCTGCCGTCCCAGCCACCGGTATTTCTTCTGACATTACATAGTCATACCACTATTCTAGAAATATGGCTTTGCAGATTAGATAACTTGTACTGAAAGGAGCACACTGGGTTTAAACTAAGTTTCCTGGCAAAGAACTATAATTTTTAAAGAATTTTTCTAATGCCCCTTCGTATTGCAGTGTTACGACCAGAATTTTGGACTCTAATAATCCTGGTCTGATAAATAGTTTCATGCAACCAACTGTACTTAGTTTGTAAACACCCGCTAGCCCCCCAAATCCACTGCTAGCTACGTTTACTCTACCAGGCACTACAGTATATTAAGACTAAAGTATAGCCATGCATAGATAAACTCACGAGCCTTATCATGATGCTCTATACCTGTAATATGGGTTACCCCAGAAAGCCTAGAAACACAAACTAATCGCTGGCTTTTATTGTACTTTAACAGGATACAAGTAGTTTATAAAGTCTCGTGGTGTGCAAAAAAAAAAAAATGTCTTAAATTCAGACAGCTTTTTAAAATCTAGTAAGAAAGCTAGTAACGAAACCTTATCAACATCTATATCCTAATCTGCAGCACCTGGAATTCCACCTCTGCCCTGTATAATCACCACAGCACAGGCACCAAGCCAGCTAGTAGCAACGTGTACTGAAAGTAGCAACACCTAAAAGGTGTTTCAGTTTTCGACAGGCTTTTTGTAATTTCAGCCATTTCAGATTCCAAAGGTAAAAAATATATTTCTTAAGTAAGGCATAAAACTGTATCTAGCCTTAGGTTTGATGGCAGGAGTTAAATCTCATTTTCCTGCAGAGACTGTGTTGGACGTGTTAAGTACTTTAAGTGTACTGTAAGAAATTATTCATTCCATTTCTTACCGCATTACATACATCTGACCAAAAAGAAAAGTTGCAGTTGTATTAGAAGATCAAGCTGTTCCTAAGGCAAAGGAATATGAAAATAAAAAAATCCTCCTGGACTGTTTTCACTTGACTAAGTTCTGAACACACAGCATGCTACAATAATCTGCTTATTCAAATAAGCTTCAATAATTACCTTTAAGTAGATGCTAGGGTACCTTATAATCCTTCAGTCAGTGACCTACGAATTCTCACTTAAAATTGTACTAAACTAAGTTAGAGGACAAGTTTCCAAAACTCCTATTATGATATCATTTAGTAACTATAAAGGTTTTGTTGCAAGTACTTAAAACCTGGTGTTTTAGTATAGTGAAATGTTACGGCGTGCAAATTCTTCTGAAAGCTTCATAAACAAGTTCTTTCATATTTCAAGTATATGTTTTGATACTTTTTTACCTTTGGAAATAGGTCATTTTCATGAAAAGGAATTCTTTAGCTAAAGAACCTTCCTCTTCTCTTGCTTTGCTTAGTTTTTAGTACTGAAATAAGAATCCTTCAGAGATAATCTCAATAGCAAGTTGCAGATTAACTCCATCCATGTCATATTTTCTACAATACCAATAACAACAATGGGAAGAAAGCAAGGTATCTCCACTTTTCTAAAGAAAAGGATGAAAGAGTCAGAATTTTCGCTGCAGATTCAAACTGTGCAGAGGTTATGAGACGTGCTGTCCCCTCAGAAAAATGCAGATGCCTAGGTGTTCCCCCATTTCTCGCTTTGGGAACACCCCAACAGCTGTGGGATTAGGTCCTCTTCCGAGTTTTTCAAGTGTTCCCCCATTTCTCGCTTTGGGAACACCCCAACAGCTGTGGGATTAGGTCCTCTTCTGAGTTTTTCAGGTGTTCCCCCATTTCTCGCTTTGGGAACACCCTAACAGCTGTGAGATTAGGTACTCTTCCGAGTTCCTTCATTGTTCCCCCATTTCTCACTTTGGAAACACCCCAACAGCTGTGGAATTGGGTACTCTTCTGAGTTCCTTCATTGTTCCCCCATTTCTCACTTTGGGAACACTGTAGCAGCTGTGGGATTAGGTACTCTTCCGAGTTTTTTAAATGTTCCCCCATTTCTCGCTTTAGGAACATCCCCCAATCCCACATACTGACATATACCACTGCTCATCAATGCTACTGTGCAACAAGTTTCAAGGGATACCCAGAGGTTAAAGTGGTTTGGTTATCTGCACAACAGACCAATTCCATAATTACATTCTGACCTCTTAGGAAATACAGTTTTGCTTCTTTTCTTCTTCTTTTAAATAAGTTTCCACTACTAGCCAGAGATTCCAGGTGATGCTTTTTACAGTCTGGAATTAAGGTGAAGTGGAAGCGAACCTGACAGTACAAACAAGCTAAGCAGTTACCATATTAAAATGCCAACCTTACAGGAATGATCTCTTAGTTTTAAAAGGAGTGCTGAAAACTGACATTTCACTTAATTTTCTAGTTAACCAGCAAGGACAACAGCATTTTTGGTTACTGACAGTAGGCGGTTCAGAAATACACAGAACGCACATGCTTATGTCTTCCGCTCAAAGAGATCATGATACTCCTGTTCTTCTAGTTCTCTGTTGTACTTCTCTATTTCCCTGTTGGCTTCTTCCAAGTAATCGTTCATGAATTGGTCCATTACTGATTTCAAAAAACTAAGGAAAAACATTTGTGCAAACAGCACTCATTAGAAAAGAACGTACGGGTTTTTTGAAGGATGTGCCGGTTCAGGGACACTTACTAAACCCAGAAATTCAATATATTACCTTCCGGGAGTCCCCCAGCCAGACCTAACCACAACTACCCTGCATTACTGGGGAATAAAGGAGTTGCACAATAGACATTTCCCAATCAAGAGGAAGAATATAGGAACAGCAAAACTACAGCAGGTTTGCAGATGTTTGCAGCTATTTTGGTTTAGTGGAAGTCTAAAAAACTCTGCCCGAAATTCAAATCATGCAGAAGTGGTTAACCAGTTCCTGTGTCTTTTACTGCCAAACACCAAGATGGTGGTGGAGTAGATGTCCTGTGAATATTGAAGTCCAAGTTTGCTGGTGGGCTATTTTCTGCCAATATGCCCTAACTAGGCACTTACCCAGCAGACAGAAGTCTGCTGATCTAGAATTTTAAAGTTGTCCCATAGGGCATAGAAAATAACTGTTTGTTCTCATTTCAAAACAGAATCACAGAACCCACTTGGATTTCTGTATAGTTTGTTTGTCAATGTTCAAGTAACAAGTAAACTGGGAATCTAAGACCAAATCTGAAATTTCAGTAATAAAACAAAACCAAAAGCTATTGGAAGTTATGAAAACAAGAAAGAAGAAGAGGAATACACTGGAACATCAGTATTACTCTGGCATTTCTTGCCAAAGACAAAAATAGGATCAGGTTTAAATTAAATAATAAAAAGAATTTCTGGAAAGAAACCTAGAGGACCCTACTTCAGCTGTAGTTCATGTGCTGTAAATTGACACCAAACAAGACCACGAGGACACTTAATTTACAAATGTGCATATGCCACAATTTGATAATGAAATCATACTGCTTGCTAAGCTGAAGTAGTCTTAAAATATAGTTTTACTTGCTTTAATGAGTTTAAGAAGTGATTACAAAAAAATGCATCTCCACACCTAACTGTGAACATGCTGTTCATATTACTGCATTGCAATAGGGTTTTTTTTATTTTTTTGTATTCAATTGCAATAAGGTTTTTCTCATATCGAGTTATAAAACGAGAGCAATCATTTAACATCAGCTTCACTGCAAAATACATGGCAGAAAAAGAGGATACTGTACTGAAACCTATCCTGATTGTTTCTACTTGCGTGTGTGCACACAAAATTACATTTATTTGGAAGTTTTATCAATCATGACCAGGCATTAAGCAATATTATAGCACTATTTGATTTGAAAAATATTTCTTTGAGAAGCTGTGGTATATAAATTATTCTCTGCATGAGCTCATGTACGGTTTTAGGATTGTTTCGTTGGTTCTATTCTGCTTCTTAGATCATATCTCTGAAAAAGCGTTTTAACAGTAAGCTTTAAATGGCAAGTAGCCACACACAGATTTAAGGAACAAAACTTTTCACTTCATATTACCACCTGCAAATCAAACTGGCTTTTCATCGTATCATCTGCTTTGACAGTCTACATTTCAGATTTACATAGCCTGTTGCCTATCTAAAACCTTCACAAAAACCCCCCACATTTTGAAGGATACATGGATGGTAATCCATTTTGTCACCAAAAAAATTCACAAATTGAGTCCCGTTGTAAAAATAACCAGCTGGAAGTGGATCCAAGTGGCGTTTCACCTACATTAAGAAAGAATATATCATACATTAAACTTTTAAAACTCAAAACTGCTTAGAGACAGTCCTAACAGACTTAAATAGATAAAAGAAAAAATTCCTTCTGCTGAACTTCAGAACCAGGGAGGAAGGTATGGCTCCTGGCTATAAAGGAGCGCTCTGAAAAACAGTATGACAAGTGACAGCCATATGGACTAGGGGAGTTATGTACATTGACACTAATCAGTCCTGCCAAACTCTTAGGAGCCCAACTTTAGAGGTAGCACCTAAAGGTAGTTGATGAGGGCAGGATTAGGCATTTGCATGTGACAACCCACACGACACAGAAAAGGGAGAAGAGATGAGGAAGGACCATTACAGTAACCGCCAGCATACGCAATACTCTATACCTACCCTTAACTTTTCAGAGCTAACTTGAAGCTCTGAGATAACACCAAGAGTTCTCTCTAAAATCTCTCCTGGACAACCTAAGTAATGTTTTGTATATATAAAATGACAGTAAATGCCACGATAATTTAGTGCTTAGCAGACTTGTGTGCAAGTCTGCGAGGTGCTCTATCATACAAATGGATATTTAAGAAAATCAGCCAAAAGAAGGACTTGCCATTAATTGCTTCTACTTACATGAATGTTTTTTATTTCCTGAAGGGTCAGCATTCCTCTGGTTTTCAGGGCTTTCCTCTGAGGTTTCTGTATAAAGAATTAGACCCCAGTTAGATACCCGAGTGATGTGATACCACAGTTTAGTCATGTTAAGAAAAACAAACAACCCAAACCACTAAACAGAAAAGTAAGGTCTTTCTTGAAAATGTGGATAACAGTAGTGAAATCTATGATTGCATGCGAACATGCTCAAGCCCAGCCCAGAAATACTGCTTTTAGGTGGATTGTAAAAATTAATTTCTTGACAGAACTATTCAATTATATCAAGGCATTCACAACTATGTTCTGAAAACAAAAGTAAAAATTAAATGATCTTACATAAGGCACTGTTAGAAATGACAAATTTTAAAAGTATTTTAAATAATACAATTTAAATACAGCTCTACTACAAAAAAAACCCAAAGAAAACTGGCACAAAACCAATCTAGGTTTTTTTTCATGCAGCAACTCTCAGAACTATCTGAAACCCTAAACTAGCCATGACTAGTGAGACTGTACAGAGACTGTCTGTAGTCTTGAACTGCTCATAGAGGAAGCACTTCACACTTGAGATAGCATTTAAGTTCCAAGCTTTCATAAAATTAAAATAGTATTCCACGGAGTGCTTTCTTACACATCAAAAGCATTTGTCTTCATATATTACCATGTGCTATCATCACAGAAAATGTATACTTCCCTGAAGTAACACAACCTGCTAGGAGAACAGAGGTGAGCACCTGAAGATTCTTTGGAACAGCTCCAAAAATGGACTACAGGAAACTTTTTTCCCTTCCTACACAACTTTTTAGAGATACCATGCAAATCCTGAAGTAACCATGAGTATTTTTACTTAATAGATGTTCCAAAATGGGCATCACGAAAGGGCACAGTTGGAACTATAGGCTCAAAAAAATATGCAATTGATATGGTTGAATGGTTTCTGTACAAGTACATTTCTGAATCAAATCTCAAGATTCATTTCCTAAGACCTTAATGTGCAGCCTGGCAAAAGTAAGACCTGCTGGTATTACTTCGCTGTGTAGCAGCAAACCATCTTATCCTGGTCAGGTCATGCCAGTCACTGCGTGAAGAGCAAGAAACCACAACTGCAAAATGTGCCTTACTGGCTTCTTGTGATGTACATATTTCCTTTTCCCTACTCCAACTTCTATCGCATTGGTACATTAGCCATACAGAAATACATTAAGTCTTACATAGCTGTACACTTGACAAATTAAGTGAGACAAAATGAAAAAAAACCTACACCCTCCATTTCAGTGGACTACTTCCAAGGAGGTTTAATTTAGTGAATCAAAACCGTTTTCAGCTTTGCAGTGTTCAGGTACTTCAAGAAGATTTATTTCATATTACACTTTAGCTTTTGGCAATCATGTCTCAGCTAAATCATATTGTGTTTATTCTGGATGTACTCCATTTGCTCAAGCGTTCAAAAGCAGATCAATCCACAAATACACTGTAGCAGATATTAAAATAATACACAAATTACAATACACATTTGCAAACTGTTAGTCCTCTGAAATACAGTTACACTCTGGAATGCTAATACCTGGCTAGAAGAGAAAATAGATTTTAAAAGAAAAATATTTCATCGAGACACTCAGGTTCCTCCTCTCACCATTAAGAAATGCCAAACAGATCACAATGAGCAGAATTAAGCATGCCCACGAACCTGTTTTGCAGTTTCTCTGAGCCAGTCTTTTATATCTTCTTCCTTAAGAGAGCAGCCAATGAACACAAGGAAGCACTCCTGCTGACTGCTGCAATCTCTGTTATCGCTTCTTGAATCAGGAGGAGTTGGCCCCTCCTGAACAGGCACGAGGCTTAATGAATTAGATGATGTGTTGTGACAGACTTCAATCACTTTATCAGAATCTAACAGGAAGGTGGAAGAAGAAAACATATTGATAATTCTTAATCTAATTTAACATTGACACGCTGATGTAGGCAGAATAAAGTATATTAAAAAAATTTCAAATACATATACATGCAATACAGTCACAAGACAACGCATAAGTAGTAATTTGCCCTTACCTGAAAACTTAACTTTGCCCATGATGTGATAAATGTTTCCAGAAAAAGGACTTGGCTTGAGCAATGACTTAATTGCTGTTTGAAATAGAAAACAAACGTATTACTTCATTTCTTGTTCTTATCCTTGGTGTCACTTCTGGTCAGACCTATGCTACACGTCTCTAATCCACATCCTAGTGCTTCACAGGAAAAAGCTGCAGTGTCCCCCAGAGCCCCACTACATAACATTTCTAACCGTTCTCATTTCTTTGCTATGGGGTAGGTGGGAAATAACATGTGTTTGGCATAATGAACGCTTACAGTGTATATGGAAAGTAAAATGGTGCTCCTTAACACTGTTTTGCTAAGGAAAGAAGGAAAGGCATGATTATATATCTACTCTACTAGACTAACACAGAGCTGAGCCTATTTTCTTCTAACTACAAAGAATTATTTGGCATAAGAAGTAGAAGCTGACGGCCACTTTAAACTGTACTTTGACACTACTAAATAAAACACAAAATAAAAAGCAAATATATGTAGATAAGTGTCTTAGTCTCTAGAAACCAAAAGTTAAATTAGATTTTCATCTGAACAAAATTACAGATCAATTTTCCAGAACAAACATTAAAGGCGACAATTTACTGTCCTTTAAGGAAGGAAAGCTGAATTTTCAATTAAAAGTTGACTTCATCAGCAATTAAATAACTGTGTTACATCAGTGCCTTCCTTCCCCTCCATTTCTCAGTATTTCCAACTTGGATTTAAATCAAGTCAGTCAAAGTTCATTTGTACCTTTACATTTGGTCACAAAACGTGTCTTTTCTAGAGGACGATTAAACCATACACAGATCTGAACCATTGGAGGGAAGACAGACCCAGCTCCATATTTACCTTCGTACCTTAAGACAAAAACAAACACACAGCTTCAGCTTACAAGAAACACACACACTTGCACTTTTCATCTAACAGGCTTCTTAAAAGGAACACCTATAATTTCACCACAGGTTAGCCTTGCTCATAGGAAGAAAAATACTAAGCTTCCTTCTCTAAGACATCCATAAAAATGTGATATTAACAGCATTAGATTGTTAAAAATGCTCAGGGCTTCTTTTGATGCTTTTCCTGCTGCATTTTTTTTTTCCTTACGTGCTATCCTTGCATACTATCACCTCATAGTTTAACAGTTGTCCAAAACTTTCAAATTCTTTTTCCTGCTTTCTCTCTCTTCCTTTGGCTCCATGCAATCCACAAGCAGCTCTGACACCCCAAGCTTTGTGCCAGTTTACTTTAGGAGCTCTACTTGTGTCCACTTTAGAGCAAGAATTATGAATAGAAAGATATACACAAGGTGTGGTAAATAAATCATACTTCCAACACCATAATGTAACTAGAAAACAGTCAGCCAGAAGTTACAATGGCTGACAGGTTTACATTTTCTGCCAAATAGGTGCAGCACAGATAACTGCAACAAGATGTGTAGAGCACCCTGAACCATGAAAAATTTCCCTTAGTATTAAATGGAAAGCTTGGTACCATGTATTACTGTGCCCTTAGCCTCTGCCAAGACTGTCAATAAGGTTGCTGGGTTTTATGAATAATTGTTCTGCTAATAGCTAGACTGACATAGCAAGTTCATTCCAGTAAGGCTGAATAGCTGTCAGAATGAAATTACTCTTGTCATTATTGACCTCACCCATTCCAATCCTTCCCAGCTTATTCCCAGAGGGTTTTTTTCCATTCTTCTGAAAAGTAACAGTAATCTTTCCCATTGATTTAAACGGTGTCCAGAAAGGATTCTTTTCCCCATAAAAGGACACCAATCGTGTCTCTGCTAAGAATACTCATCAGCTCTCTTTTAAAAATGATTTACAAAGCTATTGCATGTTCCAAATGAGTACTCTTGAAAAAAAAATATAAAGTTAGTGAGACTTTTTAATCTTCAAGTTAATTAGAAAAATAGTTTTAATACTTCTCAGTCTAGATACTTGCCAGCCAGGATACATTAAATATCGAGCTCTCATCATCTGAGGATTTGAGAAACTGCTTTCTGACAGAATTAATTCAATATCCTCGTTCCTATAAAGAGATAAAGATGAAGATTTTTAATTTCATAAGTTCAATAAAATGGCCACTATCTGTATGCTATTTACATAAACCAGAATGTGTTACAGTAAAATTCAGAGTATTTTTCCCTTAGTATGGCAATAACAGTAACATAAATCATACTCTGCAAACAAAAACATACATTTCCTAATCTCTGTATGACCATAAATGTAAAGGGAAGATACCTTTTGCATGAGAAGCAATTAAGGAAAATTTGCATCTCCTTTGTATAAGTTATCAGAGTAAAACAAGAGAATACAAGTTTCTAAGTGTATGTGTCCCACCTGCCAAAAGTGAGAAATACTGGACAGCGATTAACATTACCTGGTTACAACTCCATTTTCTGCCAAGATGAATGAAACAGCAGGATTTGCTGCTCGGATAAGGTTCTGCAGTTGGATAAGGAGTGGATGCTTCTGCCCTGTAGCATGACTTGTGAAAACCACGTTACTCACTAGTCCTGTGTAAGGAAATCAGCACAGTTTAAAGAAGTCAGGTATGCAACAGCAACTGAAAAAAGCAATTAAGTAATATAACAACCATTCTTCTCTTACTTTCCTTCCATCTCACTATATCAACATTACTCAGGTAAAAAAAAAAGAATAAAAACAAACAAGCAAAAAGCCTTTCATCTCTTGCCTGCCCAGCAAACACCCAGAAGCCTATCTAACCACACATGAACACTGTAGAATAACCACACACAGAATTATCGTTAACTATTTCTTTTGCAACTGCATCTAGAGGGCAGGCAGCTCAGGCGGCCATTCCATCACAACCTGTAGCCATGCAGGAATGATACCTCCTCAAGGAGACAAACCTTTTTAGTCATGGGTATAACTTGAGAGGAAAAGAGGCAGGATGTTGTAATCTATGGGTTCTTATGATTCAGTGAAAACAGTCTTAGACAAAAAAAAAGAAAAATTAAAAACATGAGTCTACTAATCACTGAAGATAACTTGACTAATGAGGAAGGCCTGCTTTCCCAAAACACAGCTATACCAGGTCAAGGCATTTTTCTTTCAATTAGACAAGCCATGTAACAGAAGTAATTTAGACTCAGTTAATCAAAACAACACTAAATTAAAAGAATAAATTCATAAAAGAATCAATTTTAGGAGGATTAGTTTTTAATAAAAAATACTAACGTTTAAAGCCTTTTGGAAAATTAAATGTGTAGAAAGATAGGCTAAACAGCTAAAACTCACTATTTTGGACTCTGACAGTTGCCACTTCCAAAAATGAGAGAAGGGTTTCTTTCTTTCTTTCAAAACCGAGATCAAAAATAAAGACCTAAGAAAGGTATTCAGGTAGCAAGTCTGAACCCACAAGGCATCAAGAAAGAAAACAGAAAAAACAATGGGATAATTATTTGTCCCAAGTGTCAATTCCAAAAAGACTCATCTGTGTCACCAGAAAAGCAATTCCTTTTTCAGACTTAGCAGTATCCCTTCACGTTATACCTACAGCAACTAACTTCACTGAAGAGGCGGTTACTCTTAAGCAAAAACTGTCCGAGATTTGAAGATGACAACACAGTCTTCATGTTATATCTACTGTCTTGCCAGGTATAAGACAAATTTCATGTTAAATGAGAACCAACTGCTGCTACTGCAGATGCCTCTGAAGACAATCAGAAACACCACACCAATGACCACAGCCCTCAAGCCTTGGGCACTGGAAGGGATCTCATTAAGTTAAAAATGCGAGATGACATATTGCACTTAACAGACTGATTTCAGCGTTACAGGATTTCTGCTTTTGAATTCCATCAAGAAGGCATTACATCAGGGTGAATTTCAGCCCAGCTCCTCAAAGAAACTGACTTCCTAAGCTGTCAGTATTGTCCAGAATGTGTAGGGAATGCTATTTCTTTGCTCAAGATGTGCAGCTCATTTCAGACACTTCCCTGTAACTACAGATACACCGTAATACAGACCAGTAAACTCTTGAATACCCATGAACAATTGAACCAGAATGAATTTCCCCTGACCCAAACTCATCACTATTTAAAGCAGAATATGTAATGAAGCTTACATCATGATCTGCTGCCTACAGTTATTCCTGATTTTTATGGAAGTCTTTAAAGTACATTAATCCTTGCAGAGGCTTCTTTACACAGTCTTTTTTATACCAAATGTTTCTGGGCTACTTGTATTATACCATATGCTCCCAATCACTGTTATTTGCATCCCTGACCCTTTCAAGCTAGAATTTTAATAATAGCCCAAGCAAATTTCCATCATTAGTATTTCTCTTTTTTTAATCCCCCACAAGAAGTTTCCACTCCAATTTCAGAAACATTTAAGTTTTCTCCAATATGCAGTTGCTCTTGAGAGAGACAGGGAGCGGGGGGAGAATGGCAAGCACACTTAGAAATTTAAGTCACACGCATGCTTGTGATTATTATGTAGATCACGCAATTAAGATGAAAAGTATGAATAAGCTAATCAACAACCACCACATTGTGGGTGTGCTACACGCAGTGGGCTTTTTTTTCTTAACGTCCCCAAACTTGATATTGATTTAAAAGTCAAGTTTAATTAAAAACATAGTTATACTTTCTGTGAAGTTGGCACAGAACAATAAAAAGGCTGTATAACAAACACTACAAAGCATATATTGCAGTTAGAAGCACTATGCCTCAGACAGAATAGGTAAGTGTCCAGGACTAAGGTAGCAAAGCTTAAAGTTAGGAAGAAAGAGATTCAAAGAATAAAACATCTAGCAAATCAGAAACCTATGCATCTTGTCTCATGCTCCTCACCCATACTCTTCCTCCATCACTCCCCACTTCATTTGCACTTGTCTAAGGGGAACAGCTTTTGGGCAGCAGCTGTCATCTTTGCTTGTAAACTCCCACGCAACCTTGGAAGTAACAGGAGACTGCTCAGAGCTGGGAGAACCTGCAAGCTTTGGCTCTTCTTGGCACAAATCCTGTAGGTGCCAGTATCCCACAAAAACTGGCCCTGGGTTAGCACGCAATAGTTCATGATACTGGATACTGAACTGACCGACAGGTAGGGTAATCCAGAAGAAAAATAGCTAAGAACTGGAAGACCCTTACATAGCTTTAGTAACAAATAATTTTGAGGTTTTCTATTTATATCATCACTGGCATCTCTGTTTCTACTGCACTTCGAAGATCATCCAGTTTTGCTTAATTCTTTATACATTCATCTAAAGGAAAAAAGAAGTCTTTGCAGCCTGGGGAATTGCATGTTCAATAGAAGCAGCAAAAAACACAGGAGGGACAGATTAAAAGTATGTATACTTTACAAAAATAATGAATCCTCCTTGTTCCCAAATGTACAATGGACATATTTAATAATGGTGATGTCCTAATCTGTAAAACAACCTCAAATGTAACACAAGAGATGCCAATGTGCCCTTAGACTAGTACGGTGTCATCTTACAGCTGCTGTGCAAGAAATAAAGGGACACATTTGGAAGGAGTGAGACAAAAAAGAAATTGCAGCACACAGATAGTGGCAAGATTGTTTTCAACTAGTTTAAATAAGCACGCAAAGCAAAGACAAAACAAAACTGCTAACGTTGGTCACTCTGCTCAAGACTTTATCAGGTCTCCCCAATCTTCCTCTGTTTCTGTTAGTCTTGTGGCTTTCTAAATAGAAAGTATCATGTCATATTGTCAAATGATGTCATGTTGATAATATGCATAGGCAACCTTTCAGAAAGTCACACAATAGAAGGGAACTGGAAAGTAGCAGCAAAAGGCTAACCCCACTCACCCCCAAAATTTGCAAGATAGTTTTGTGGACAATGTAACCACTGAGAAGCCTAGTTAACTCCTACTATACAACTGTTAAAACCAACTGTAAAGGTACTATAGTCGAATTTGCTCTTGAAACTTAAAAGAACTTATTTGATGATAGGTCAAGAACAATGATATCCCACTTAACACCAACCCCTGCGCAAAGTTCCAAGCCTGACAAGGAGGACAATGTAGTGAATGAGCCATTTCAGGGTCAGGATATAAGATTAAGTATACAGGTAAGAAACAGTTCTTCTGCAAGTGAGCTTTTTTTGTCTGCTGCAATGTTAAATGAACCCTACAAGGATGCTCCACATTGCATTAGGAAGAGATTATGAGGAATAAGGTAACAAGCTCATTTTTCCCTTTCTATAATAGTGGAAATCAAAGGAGAGCCTCTATTTCCTTGTGCCTTATCAAAAGAGAATGGAACTCAAATCCAATCCATTTTGCTCCTAAATTAACAACCTGGCATGAGTTAGAATAGTTCACGTAAGCAGTTTAACTCATGGTCTTAGGAAAGCCATCCTCCAGATGAGGACAACCAGAATGCATCATGCTCCAGATTCTTTTATATTCTCCAGGTGCCTATGATGTTTAATAGTGTAAGCAGAGACTGTCATTCATCAGAGACGGCTCTTACCTCCAAAAGTTTATCATGATCCTTTGACTACATGCATTTACAGTGGATTTATTTGGCCTTATGGCTCAACTACTTGTTCTGCATAGCTCAAAGTCAAGAAAAGTGACACGTACCTTGTGAACACTGGTCCAAGAACTTAGGAAAAAGAAGCCTAAAAAAACCAAAAGTTTGTATTTCAATCATGGATATTAAGTAAAGCATTTACATTCTTTCAGACACTGGCAGCTAGAGTCTTACTACTCAAACCATTTTCATGTTTTATTTCCTCAATTCATACAATTGGAACAACCCCATCAGTTACGTCTTTCAGGAGTTCTTCCCCAAAAGTTAGTTTTGTAGATGGTTTTAATTCTTTAACAGAATTTAGAGTTAATTCCCACCACACAATCTATTCTCTATTGTAGGAAGTCAGAAAGGCTTCAACATTACTTTAATTCCTATTTAAACAATAGGAATTTTAAGCTTGCCCTAAAGAATTGTGCCTTCCAACATGGTGGGAACTCTTAATGGAAAGATTTTATGTACATAATGCTTTCTGTACATATCGTAACAATTTCTGGTACTCTGTCAGACAAGCAATAATTACATTTATGAACTTTAGCATGCACACAGAAGTTCCAGAAATTGTATTTTATCCACCTCCCTTCAACTACCTCTCCCCTGTCCTGCCTTGATATTCAAAATGGGAAGAGCTTCATCTGAGGCTCATGAAAGAGCTAGCCCTCTACAATAATGAACTCTCAGTCAATAAAATGTTTTGATTTTCTTGACTGCAAAAGTTTCAAGTCAGACATTAAAATCAGTCTTCTCAATTCTCAAAGTGAAATCACCTAAGCTTTCCAGCTGAAATATCTGTCATTAGCAGTATGTGGCTATTTGGTAAATTCTTATCAGAAAAAACTTCAAAAGTGAGACACAAATAGTCTACAGCACAGGCTAAGCCTCTTCCTTCAATTGCTACTGCACTTCAAGAGACAAACAATGTTAGTCAAAGGATTGCAGGCTACTGCTGCTATAAATACTACTTAGTTCTATGGTCAGTAACACATCAGTAAGTTTAAAAAAAAAAAAACCCTAGAAATGAAACTTGTCTTTCCTATAAATATGGAATTAAGAAGTTTAAACAGCACTCCCGCACCAATTCACCAATATTTTATGTAGTCTTTATTATTTATTTACAGTCTTTGTCACAGAGACAAAAAGAAGCAGCAAGGCAACATCTATTTATTGACTAGGGCAAAACACAAGAAGCATATAGGTTAGTGTTTTAAAAACAGCTAGGAAGTTTAAGGAATGCGCTTTCCAAAAATAACTGGGAAGTTCACCTCTAAGCTGTGATGCAGAGCTTTATAACAAATAGAAGCAATGCTAGAAACTCCGAAAATTGTAACTGCTTTAACTTACGTTTATCAAATCAGCTGCAGGGCATAATTGCAAAATTTAAGTATTACAGCTTGACAGATAAGTCCATGAAATTAGTTCCATGTTTGCTAAAGTGTGGAGCACACACATATATTATGGAACACCAACCAAACCACACTATTGAAAAATATCAGTGACTTGGCTTTTCTACCGTTTCCTCCCCACCCTGCCTCTGCAGTATCCCAGGATATCAGATTTTAATACTTGCAATGCTTTTGCTTCCGTCCTTTGTCATTCTCTTTCACTAAATTTCAAACTGCATCCCATAAGCTCCATATTTTAAATCTGTAAAGCCTTCATTTAATATCCAAGAGTAGTGACACAATCAATAACCCACACTGAGACACATGTCCAATTTTCATACTCGCAAAAAAATTATAAAAAAGAATGATTTAAAAAAGCATAAGAAAGGACAGTTGACTGTTCAGATTTTACAGAGTCCTTAGCCAGAGTATATGTATTTAAGCAGTATGCTAATGACAATCTTTGTTTATTTTTCCACAAGTTAAGCTTTTATTAACATATATAATTATATATCTTGTGGAAACCAAGCGTCTTCCTTTTAAACTAAACAGCACTTCAAAGTTCATACAAGACAGATTAACTAGCAGTTTTAAGTTTATGAGATTTAAGACAGTTCATTGGCAACTAACCATTGAATATCTCTAATTATTACAAAAGTGATCTCAAACTTAAATATCTATTTTCAAACTAGTAAAAATATTTTAAAGTATACCTATGTTCCATATAGCAACTCAGTGGCTCTACACAAGTATTAACTGCTCCAATGACGAAAGAAGACTTCACATCTGGGTCAGGATGAGTTTGCAGAGCCTGTACAACATCAATAACATCTGTATATCTGCGAGAAAACAAAATGAAATATGGTTTCAGAGAAACAGAATGACACATTTTAACATCTAGTAAGATATCAATGGCTTGCAAGAAGGTTGTATTTCTAAAAAAAGCCAACCTAACTTGGCAAATCCACACACATTAAGGTGACTGCAAGTAAACATTAGAATTAAATTATTGATCAACTACAGAGAAAAGCAGTATAAACAACTGAAAAGTCTAGCTTTCAGGAAGCACAAAAAGCATCATGTCATACAAGCATGTTATGCCTACTGACAACCATATTAAGCACTAAGTATGGTTCAAATAAAAAAAAAATAAATTAAAAAGCAACGCCTCTCACTTATCAGCATTCCAGTTTAAGTGTGCTTCTATAATTAACGCATCCATTTCTAATCAGCACTCCAGCCACTGCTTCATTATACTTCTGTATGATAGTAAAGTTTAGGTGAACCTGAGTTTTTATTCCAGGTGTTTATTTTTCAGCCAGTTACAATCTACTCTCAAAACTGTACTGACATTTATCAAGTTAAAGGATTATTTAGATAATTCCAGCTACTTTAAAGCTATCTATACCAACACTTAACTACCCAGAATGAACAGAATACCTGACCTAGACATTCCTGAAGCCAGTGTTGCTACCAGAATATCATTTATTTTGCACGTCACTGGACATTATACTACTCCTACTAACTTAAAGAAAAAAAAAAATCTGACACTGAAGTGGAAAAAATCATGCTTTTTAGCACTATCGGAATGGATCATAATGAAGAAAATGCTAAGCTCCATATACGTGCCCTTAGTGAAAAATACGAACACTTGCTAGCCTGGGAACCTAAACCATTCCAGCCAGGTTAGGATAGCACTTCCCTCAAGCTAGTTTATGTTACCTGCTACTGACTCAGAAACAGAGTGGGCAAACACACTGCAGATGATACTATTTCACAAATGCTAGACTTCATACAGAAACATCAAACAGATGGCTTTACCTTTATTCCACAAGAAAACTGGCATTTATCGAAAACATGTTACTCAGTCTTACTTCAATATTGCCTGCTATATCAATTGAATAGCATATTTTTTTTTGAAGTGAGTTGTATATTTTTGACAGACTGCTTTCTGCTAGTAGTTTTAGAGATCATAACCATAGAATCATAAAATAATTTGGGATGGGAGGGACCTTTAAAGGTTCAACCCCACTACCACGGGCAGGGACATCTTCAACTAGATAGGTTGCTCAGAGCCCTGTCCAACCTGACCTTGAATGTTTCCAGGAATGGGGCATCTATCACCTCTCTGGGCAACCTGGTCCCGTGGTTCACTGCCCTCATGGTAAATTTTTTCTTCCTTCTATCTAGTCTCAATCTATCCTCTTTTAGTTTAAAACCATTATCCCTTGTCCTATCACCATAGGCCCTGATAAAAGCATTTATCATCATCTTTCTTATAAGCCCTCTTTAAGCACTGGAAGGCTGCAAAAGATCTCCCTAGAGCCTTCTTTTCTCCAGGCTGAACAACCCCAACTCTCTCAGCCTATCCTCGTAAGACAGGTGTTCCATCCATCTGATCATTTTGGAGCAGATCCACAGAAGGGCCACAAAGAGGTCCATGTCTTTCCTGTGCTGAGGGCCCCAGAGCTGGACACAGTACTCCAGGTGGGGTCTCACCAGCACAGAGTAGAGTGGAGGAATCATTTCCCTTGACCTGCTGGCTATACTTCCCTTTCGTTTTGTTATCAGCAAAATACAAGTCTGTTGGGAAAATGTACAGTAATTCATTCGTGTACTAAGAGGGACTACAACACACAACACTCCCTCTTAATATTAACATAATGCTACAGCAGATAATATTCAGTAATATCCACCTGTGGCTCTGGAGTGCAATTTACAACACAATCTCAAGCCATCTCTGCTCTATTGCTCTCATCGAAATCTATGCTTTTAAAGACAGACAACTAGTTCCCCAGCAGTCTTTAAGGACAGATAACCAGCATGATGAAGTCTCACCAGCCTTTGAAGGGCAAATACCTCTCTATCTAGGACCTTCAGGGGAGAGGGGGAACAGAAAAACAAAACCAACACAAGAACCAACACCAAACCACACACAGCTGCACCAATAAAGCGCCATTTAACAACATTCAAAGATGCAGCTGGAAAGGAGAAGAAAACTTCTTTTGAGAAGCCAAAAAAATCACAATCCATCCCCAGACATGGAAGAACCACCAAATGCAGCCCGTTCTTCCACACAATTGAAGGAAGACTACAGATAATTTTATTGCTTGTTACTGCATTGGAAAAAAGGTAAGAGGCTGCACAAAAGCTGAGTCTAGTACATAGATAAAACAGAATTCACAGAATACCACACTTTAGCACAGAAATCCGACTGCTTCAGCATGATGGAAAAATTTGAAAATGCCTTGGAAATAAGAACAATACGCAAAAGTTCCATTTCAAACATTTACCCTTGCAAGACCACTAAGAGACGCTTATTCTTTTTAGCATAAGTGGACTGACGGATGCTGTGGTTTTGCTGAGCCTCCAGGACACTGGAGAGGTAACGCTGGAAGTGGGTTGCACTGAAACATTCAGGACTATCCATAGTTTGCCGATAAACGATCCACCTAAACAACAGAAAATGGGAAAATAAGTTAATATTCTATGATATAATATCTCTGTTTTCTCTTTTTTTTCAACCAACCGACAAAAATAAATTTGATGAGCCCTAAGATTCCACATTTCTCATACCACATGGGAAATAGGAATTTACTTGGCTATCATTTCCAGCATAAGCACATACTTTATATTATTACCAAAAAAGTTTTGTGGGTTTTTATTGTTGTTTTTTAATAAAACAATGTTCAACAGCTTCTTCAAAGCAGTTAATCACATGAGTAATTCTGATCTTTGTTAGTGATGCAATAAATAAAAATTGTATGAATCCAATTCAAAGGCTCTAGGCATGAAAATATTTCACTGTAGAAACAACAAATAACGATGACATTTGCAGGAAAACATGATGAAATGTAAGGCGATTACAGAACATTCAAAAAGTACCTTACATGTTTGTCCTAAAAACAGGACCAGAATCAGCTCACTAGTATCAAGATACTGAGTTAACAGTAATACAAAGAAACAGTCCAGAACATTACTAAGTGCTAAGGTGTCTCTCTGTAAGATTTAAAGAAATTATTTTTTTGATTTTCTAGAAGCTATACCAACAGAATGGCAAATTCCTACAGTAGATTTATCTTATTGCCATACTAATAGATGTCCTGGATAATCTCTTGCTACTGTAGAATGGAAACCAGGTCAGATTAAAAACAACACTGTAGCAAGGAGTGTTACCACAGTCTTTTTTCCAAGAAGAATGCATTTTAGACTCGCTACGCAAGTCAATAAATGGAAGCTCTTCCCGCGTTTTGTTCAAGTTGTGACAACTTTGATGCCTGCTTAAGGCAGGATTCATTTGGCCCTTTTAAGATTATTCTTAACTGTTTGTAGCATCAGTGATAGTTCCAGACACACATCATAGACCTCCAGTGATACCTGTGGTATTCTTAATATGGAATATCAACAAAGAAACTTCCTGTGCTATTTTTCTTGTCTAAATGTCTAAAATCTAAGGGCAAATCTACCTGGCACAACACAGTTAAGTGAGACACCTGAAGTAACAGAATGAAAGCAATATCTACTCTACCCAACAGTGTGCCATGTAGAACTAGTTAAAGGTACCTCATAATATTTGCTGAATTTATTCTGACAGCACATCTGTTTACAAATTAGAAACTGGGATATGAAAAAATAAAATAATATTAAGTGAAACATTGATAGTTTCATTTCTTTCATGTTGAGTAGTTCTTTGGTGATTAGTATGACCATTGCTTTGAACTGTAAAACCAGAACTATACAAACCTTCCGTACTCCTTGTTAAAAGTTACAAGAAAACCACACAGATCGCTGCAATGACATCCTGGAAGGCCAGTTATAATGGTGATAACCACCTAAAACACAGGGAACAGATTAAAAAGGGGGGCAACTTGAAGACTGGAAATGAGCTAGGATTGCACACACATTAAGATTTTATCAAGATAGAAGCCTAAGTGACAAAATTAAGTGACACTAATCACAGAAACAGTAATATAGTGTAGAACTGTAATTGGGTTTATGCAATTACTCAGATATGCATCATTTTAGAAAGACATGTTTTCTCTTAGTTTTCATACATTAAATTCTGTGCAAATACAGCAAACCGTATTTTCAAATCTTTTACATCAAAATCTAGCCTGAAGTGTAAGTATTAATGCAAATGTCAGAAAAAAACACTGCCAAGACACACCGAATACCTTATGTTTCCTATAATGAAAAGGGTACATTCAAATACATAGAACAGTATTTGAGCAAAATGGTTCAAAAAGTGATGGTGTATGTCAAATAGTCTTTCAAACAGAAAGAGTAACTCCAGGTTTCTTATACTGTACCGAGCATCAAAGCTGCATTTTGAGTAGGACTGGCAAGAGGCTGCACAATAACAGCTCTAACATACCAGCAGCTTTTCTCAAAAAGCATCTCTGTTTCCATTAGGTGTACTTCTTGTGGTATTTAGAGAGGGAACATAGCAAACAAACACTGATAAGAAGTGAGAGAATATCCCCAAAGTATATAGATATAGCTCTACACAACTAAATCAAGTGTGCTACAGAAGTAAGAAAATGAGCCCTAGAGGACAGATGACTAAAACAACAACTCTCTGTGTTGCGATGAACTTAAGAAATGATGTCACTGGTAATCAGCCATCACACTGCATACCAGCCTGTTACTAACAGAAAAATTACCTCTTCCGGTTTGTACGTGGTATTTGAAGATAGCTGTCTGCAGATTATTTGTATCCTATCCTCAAAATCACTTTTGGATGCTCAGAGAAAATGAGTATTCATGACAACAGATATAGAGAACTACCTCAGTAAAATCAGTTATTACATTTGCATGTTTTATAGGATTTGGTATGAACATTGTAGGAAGATTTTTATTTTTTTAAACATACACAAAGACAGTTAAACCAACCTCAAAACCAGATTTTAAAACATTAATAAAGGTTTATTAACTAATACTTAATTTAAGTGTCAGTGTAGTCTCTGAACTAGATTCCAGGAAATAAGGCTGACACCATATTGCAATATTCAAAGAGAAAGACTATATTCCTGCTGCTTCGACTTTCTTGCTTACAGCAGATTTCAAATGCTGGAAAGTTACAAAGAAATATTTTCCCTGAAAATGCTATTTAAAGCATTCAAGTTTGACAATTGTTATTGCCCCTATAGAGAACTGAGTGTTCTACAGATAATATCAGCAAATGTTAAATATCATGTGCTACCTCTATGCTATTTAAAGGACTTTTATGTTCCAGAGAACAATTCAGTTAAATTATTCAGCAATTCATAAAAAACAAGCTACTGCTTTAGGGGTAACTCTCTCTGGACACTAGAGAAAACTGTTCACTTGAAGATCTATGTCTCATTTTCTGCCTCTGTTTTATCAGGCTGAAAGGCCATTAGTACTTCCAAAAGACTGTTTAAATGAAAAAAAAATATTAAGTAATATAACTGGAAAAACAGGACAGAGCAATTTATTCTAAGAAACAGACTTGAAGCGAGTTCAGTGTGAACCGGTGGTGTTGGAAGAGTTGGCAAAAAGCATAGTTAAACATACATCAGTACTTTACTGCATTGCCTGCAACAGAACTAATTTGCTAAATACTCTCTACTAGGGATAGGAAGTATTATTGGGTTGCTTCCTTACCTTATCACTTTCTGCTTTGCTATCAGGAATGATTTCTGACTGTTGCAATAAAATAGGAAGATGTGCTCGCATTATTGGCTCGTGACTGATGCTGCTGACTGTAAAATGTTGCATAAACCTTTCAAAAAGAAAATTTATATTTTCTTACAATCAAGACTAGAAGACTTCATTCACATAAACAGTTGGGAAATTACCAAGACTGTTAAAAGGTCACATAGAGGCTTCCTACAGAGGAAATAATTCATCTAAGAATAAAAATATCTAGTGTGAAGACAGAGTTATTAAATAAGCAATTTTTAGATGAGTATTACATTTATCCAAATATCTTTGTATTATTATTATATGCAATACTGATCCCTTGAAAACAAAAATAACTTATCACCTCTCTAACTCTGGAAGGGCAGCAGATATTTTCAGCTCCCTGCATCTTTCCCCAGAAGAAAAAGACAAGGCATCAAATAGCTTCTGAGCACAGGAATGCCTAAACCAAGCAAAATAATTAATTGGTTAGTTCCAGGAGAAAACTAGAAATATATCTTCTTTAAACCAGAGGGCTACATATTAAGAAGCAAGAAAAAAAAATACGGTGTTGCACTGAGTGCAACAATTCCTTTCTGAATCAACTTCAAAATCTTCAATGAGTGACAGCATTTTTCTGATTGTAACACACAGTTAATGTATAATTGCACTGGAGTAAATAGCATGAACTTACAGTCTCTTTTGTTCCACAGACAGAAATTCTTCCTGGACAACCCTTAAAGACAATCCTGAGTTTGCCTGGTTTTGCCACGAAGAGAAAACCTGGAACAAACCAGACCCATGCATAATAGTCATGATTTTGCAAAATTTGTTTTAAATTTATTTTGGAATTGTTTTTTTTCATCTAAAAAAAAAAAATGCATTTTAACTAGCCATTAAATCTTCCAGAGTACTAGTTTTCTCCTCTCTGGCTAGACTGGAACTGCTTTAAAAAGTAACTTTACTGAAATGATCTAGTTTTCCACCCCCCATCTTCGTAGCTAGGGAAAAAACCCATCGAAAAAGATTTACCCACCACAGTAAGAGTACCATTTGTGTATATCTTTTAGTCATAGCGTCCTTCGCTTATAAAAAGGCTAGGTATTTATAGTCCAATTGCTGTACAGCAGGAACTGAATTAATGTGTTTCCTTTAAGTAATACTGTAATTTTCATGAGGTAAGATTGCAGCTATCATTTCTAGAAAATTAAGAAAAACTATGTTCTTTTGCAAAAGAAAAGGGAGCCCTTCGTTTCTCTAGGGAACAGTGTTTTGGCTTACATCCTATTGCTCTAGCCAAGTCACATTAATATGAATGGCATTCTGAACCTAGAAATCAGATTCAGATGAATCACACAGTCATTTAAATGTTTGGTATTTCCCTTCTTTTAGTAAGTAAAGGCAACGGCCATTGTCATTTTTCACAATAATTTGCTCCAAGACAAAACAACTGGGGGGGAGAAAGACTGCTTTCCATTAACAAATAGGCATCCTAAACACAAGGGTACCGAGATAAAAAACATCAAAATAAAATAAACTTTTGATATTAACAAAGACAATACTGCTTGTGTAGAAGGATCCACGCAAGCAAACAAATAACCACTTCAAAACACATATAAGAGATTAAGGAAAATGCCTACAAGGGATGGAAAGAAGGACTGGTCAACAGAAAGCTGTATTCTTTAGAAGTTAAAAGGCTAGGGATAAAGTGAAAACACAGGTCAGAGGCTGAGACAGAACTCCATGGAAATAAATCGGTCCTTTTTGTATAACTTAATGAACATTTTAAAAAAGAGCTGTTATGGCATTAGAGGTGGTGAAGAAAACCAGAGAAATCAATACACACCAAAGCCTAAGCAAATTTTCCTCCCCTAACAATTAGAGTGAGGACACGAAAGGTACTGCCTTCACAGGATCTCCAAACCAGATTCCAATTCTGTACGCTCAGAATCTTGCAACCATCTCAGTTACAAGGAATTTAATACACTCAGATCTGGAGGAATGGGTAATTGCCATTCCCTATTTTCAAGGGGGCCTAGAATGATTAAAACAATGGTCCAGTAAGTGAGGTATCATGCCATATGACTGTAGAAGAGTAAAACTAATACCTACATTTTAGTGAATCTTTGTAACTAGAGGTCTGTAGAATGACTACTATGTCTGTGCAACTTCAATGGCATGCAGGCTTTTATAAAAGATTTTGGAGGAAATCAATAAATACCTGAAGGTAAATACTAATAAAATACAATATTATGTTTCCATGGCTTACACAATCAGGTACACTTTATCTCATGAATGAAAACTATTCAAAGATCACATCTTCAAGACAAAAGACATGTTTCATCTACTTGAACTTGAGCAAAGCAACTGGTATGGTGCCAGATGGGAAACTGTTAAACTGCAGAAACTGAAACTCAGTAAAGAACCGTTCGGCAAAATGCTAACTCAAAGGAGGAATGGAAGAAATAGCACAGCAAAACAAAGCAGCAGAACGCTAGGGACATTCACCAGCAGATTTGCTTAGGGAATGCCCCATGATACCCCTTGCAATGAATTTGGCATAGACTGAAGTGAATTGATAGCATTTTTGAGAACTAAGTTGGCAGACAGTCTTCACAGCATTGAGATGCTTCACAGAAAGACAGATCTAACAGTAAGAATGGAAGAAAGAAGGAAAGAAAAATTAGAAGGAAGGTAAGTTTGTTTGCTCATTCTTGCTTTCATACATCTCTGGAATCAGCTGGAGTAACAGTGTGTAGCAAAAGAGAAAGGGCCTGAAGGAGTTTCTCAAAAAAATGAGCACAATCTATGAATCCAAGGCAGCAGTGAAAAGTAAAGGCAAACCAGGGGTACCTGTTATTGCCTCTGTACAAGAAACAAATACCCTCATCTATTACGCACAGTTTAGATATCCACAGCCAAAAAACAGATCCAAAGAAAAGTATTAGAACAATCAGAGGAAAGAGAACTTTTTATAAGCATAGATTAAAAAGGATCTGGTTTTATTTTCCTAGGCCAAATAAACCAGAAAGAATAGGTCTGAAATTTCAGAATACCTTAAGGATGTCTACTTGTAGAGAAAAAAAAAAGAAACACCAACAGATACAGAAGTAGACCTAATAAAATAGGCTGAAAAATCAAAAACGAACAAACAAAACATTCCCAACCACTCACACAGTGGAACAGCGGGAAGAATCGAAACACTTCAGATAAAAGGAGGAGAAATTTTATGGTAATATTAGTACTATCAATGGGGACTGTACTCACTGAGCTAGGTGGTCTTTTCCAGTCCAGTGTTATGATCGCATACTAAAACCCTTGTGAAGTCCTAAAATCTCCAGGCTCATTTCCTCAAAAGTGCTATTGTTATAAAGTTTTGTTTATTAAAAGCCTCTGCATTACAATGCAAGAAGCCAATCTACTTGGAGAATAATACAATGCCATATGGGATACTTAAAGACTTTAACAAAACTTCCCTAAGGATCACGATCCAAATGTGTCTAACCACAAAAAAACACAATAGAACCTCTGCCACTACATACAATTGCTGTAGCCAATTATACACCAGTGCTACATTTAAAATGCAACTACTAGAAAACAAGGTTTTAGAGCACTCATTGGCTTCAGAAGGCAAAATGAAAGCACATGGTAAGCATTAAACTTAATGAGCAACACAATCGCTAGAAATAAATCGCATACATAAATCAAAGTTTCTCACACATCCAAGTTCCTAAGATCAAGAGCTATAATGCTCCTAGGAAGGATTGGGAAGGTCTACATGGCAGGGCAGTCCACTCCATGACAATCTTGAGTCTGCAAGCCAGATGCCATAGGTCACACAGAGAATCAGAGTTTCTGTTTGGAAGAGAGCCTCTGGAGGTCTCTAGACCCACCTCCTGCTCCAAGCAGGACTATTGCTGGCAGTACAGATCAGCTCAGCCATGACTTTGTCCAGCCAAGTTTTCAAAGTCTTCAAAGGTGGAGATTTGCTGTCTGGGTGACCTGTTTCAGTCACTGCACCAACCTTCTGCTAACATTCAGTCTGAATTTTCAAAGCTGCAATCTATGGTTACTGCCCCGTGTTAAAAAGTTATCTGTAACAGCCCTTCCTACTGCAACACCCTGATTTTATATATAAGAGCCTCAAAACTACATCAGCCATCTCTCTCAATATCCTCTATGAATCCCATCCAGCTTCATAGAAGAAGTTTCCAATATACATCCCTCAGTATTAGCTGCCTCTTCCGCTTTCCTAAACTGTCCTTCTTCAATGAAACATAGGAAGAAGTTTTGCATCAGAAGACTAATGCAAGAAAGACCTTGAACTTTAACTTTTCCTGTATTTACTTATCAGGTGATAAGCTTTAGTGGCTCAACTAACAAGAGAGATAAACGCTGTCTTCTTTCCAAATGTAATTAGTTAACATGGACATCAACAAATTAACCCTTGCCTCTCATCTGAAACAAAGAATAATTGTGTGGTTTCGCTCCCTCATCCAAACCAATGTGGGTTTTTTTTTTTTACTTTACCTGTGCATAAAAAGCTTTATAAATCTTTGTTTTGGGGAAAATTGCAATCATCAAAAAGTTGTCTCGGGTACGGAATTCAATTGGTAGATGAGCAAGCAAGGAACTTTTGATATCTATAAAGACAGCAGCAACAATACTGTTGGAATCCTAGAAAACAAAGAAACAGGACAAATTAACAGTTATTGAAAGTGAAAAAAAGCCTTAATACATTAAATAGCAGTGATTAGAAGAGAACTACTACAGTCATAGTTCGGCACGCATAAAGATCTAAACATTCATTAGCTTCCATAGCCCAGGTATGGAGCAGAAGAATCAGCTGCAGCCACTCACATTACTCCTCAGTTTCTACTTTGCAGGTATTAGAGATACCGTAAGCTTTAAAGAAAGCATCTGAGATTGTTCTAAGCACCTAAGCTTTGTCTTGTCTTGAAAAGAAATGCTTGCATTTTAATATCCATTCTTTTCCCTCCACCAAAAACTAGACCTTTAGCCATTTCCTCTGCTAATGCTTCAGAACAAAGCCACATCCATCTATACCCACACATCCCCTCTGACACAAATACGCTGGAAGAACAAATTAAATGTCAGCTAAAAAGATCAGAAGGATGGCATGGTGCTATTGCAAACATTTTTTATACCATGGCTTTTGAGTTTCTGACCTGAAAGGAATCACACTCCAAAGAGATACAACTATCAGGCCTGCAATTTAAAGTGTAGGTCACTTGTATGTTGGATGTGTCCTGTTTCTCTCTGATTCTTTGATGAGCACAAGTTCTACAAAATCCTTTGCTTCTTCACCTGAATTATGTCTTCACCAACACAAAGCTGAAGCCCCCAAGATTGGTGTCTCTCAGAAGCACTGAGCTCAGGTTGTCAATTTTTCTTCTAATAGAGCAAGACTGACCCTTGGTTTTCCTTATTTCAACACAGGATTTATATATAATTCTGCAGGATGCTGAAGTGGTTTATGCTCAAACTTTGATTTGTGACTCTTTTCACACAAAGTATTAGAGAGAGTAAAATACAGCAGCATGAAATACCCCTGAAAAATGGAGATTCCATTACTTGGAGTTCAAATCAGAAATTGACTACCATCCATCTTCCTTCCAATGGGAGAAGCGGACAAAAAACTCTACTTACTAATTTTCAAAAAGAAAAAAACTCAAGTTGAGGAACACTTACATAAGAATCAGTATCAATTCAGAGAAATTTCCAAACAGAATCTCTATTCTGTGCTGAGGGATTAATTATAAAAGCAACCCTTCCAAAGTCATTGAGGTTACTGAAGAACATACCAAAATCTTCTCCCAAGACAGAACAATTTCTCTTAAGAGAAAATGGCTTTTGGAACATGGTCCACAGATTCTGGGTTCTAAAAGATATTTTACAGATTTCAGAAGAAGTGGACTAAAAAGCCAACTCATACATGCTGCAATCTGCATGTCAAGTGTCCAACAGAATGTGCTCCTCCTCCTGGAAAGTATTTAGGGTTTCGCAAATTGAAAAAAGCTGAAGAGAAGCAGCCATAACCCCCATGGACATTAGGTTAAAAGAATCCAGTTCAAAGTTTTACAAGATCTTAATGTTGTTGTGAAATTTAAGTATCACTTACTAATATTTGCTCACTTGATTAGTGTCCAAAATGAATGCTGGTTTCAGATACATACAAGCTGAAATACTTGGTCTTAAATAAGATCTTAAAACCAAGCACATCACAGCATGTTAAGCTCTACACAGTAAATACATCTTGATACAATTTATTGAGACACTGAACAAGCATAGAAGGAAACAGGATACACTGGGTGGCAGCATAGCCTGTTGGGTTTTCTTTTACTACTGGCTGGTACTAAGCTACAAGTAGTGCTGCATTAGAAGATGGGATGCTTATGTTTGACTCTACTAAGACTGGGATGATTTCTGCTTTAGACCTTCAAGGTACGGTTTTGTGAGGAATCTACCCTGTCCTCCATGCACTCGATGTCTATGAGCCTCAAGGACTTCAGGAGCTCAGGTGGCAGCTAGGTCCCCAACTTCTCATAACAGAGAAGTCTGCAACATGCATTGGAGGCAGAAGTGCAAACATTTTCAAGTTAAAAAGAGAAGCATCTAGCAGGTAAGGTGATAGAGCTGCTAAGAAGCTGTACTTTGCATATCTTTTATTTTAATCCTAGTATTAAATTATCCTTTTTTTCCATCAATATTGTTGCTGCAATAACTTTTGGAAAAAGCATACTAACAATTACCGTTCTACTCCTGTCACTTCTTAATATTTTAAGCTCTCCACCCTTGTAGTATGCCAAGTCAGCCAAACAATAAAATGCTCTCTGTCAAGGTTTAGCTTTACAAAAAAATCTGGCATCAGTTCAAGAACGATAGCCAGGTCCCATAAATAGCTAGTTTTATGAAAGTGAGTGTCTTGAATCAAACAATAGAAGGAAGGCCAGTGTTAAAATAGCTTCTTAAACTACCAAGGGGCACTCAATATGATATATAAGAAAATGCAGCTAAGGTAAAATTCCCTTCACTGTTGTGTTTTCATCTCAATTGAATCACACACTTTTATTGTATTTTACTGGCTTCCTCCATTATATGATGAAATCATAGTAACACAATGCTTTATGGAGGTCACTACACAGATATGTAATACTGTACCTGAAGAAAATAGAAACTAAAGGAAACAGAGATTTAATATTTTTTCAGTGCTTAGGAAACAATAACCAACCAATCTCTATTTTCCATTCTGAAAAAGTGATAGTTAACCCAGCGTATCTGCCTTGAAAAAATAAAAAAGGCAAAAAAAGTTGCCATCATTAACCTAAGTCTCAATTCCCACTAAGCCAGAAGACCAAACTATTAGCGGGGCAAGCAGGCCAAGTGAAGTGATATAAATTGATCACAGGAATGGCAGAATTCTACACCTAACATTGTATCTTCTACTGTAATTACTCAGAATACATGTAATTGCATGCAACGTGCCTTTCCTTCTCACTTCTCAGCTTGGAAAACATGAACCAGTCATTCCCTTCACCCTGTCAGTTACACAATGCTCTAAGACAGTAGACAGACACTGCTCGTGACCTCTCCAGAGATAACTAGTACACCACCACAAACATTTGGCTAAAGGTTAAATATATTTTGAATAGAAGATATCATTTCATCCTCCAAAACACCATAGAACTTCACAATGCCTTGGGGTTTTCTCTATCCATCACTTAAGACTGCTAGGTGTTTTATGAATGCTATGGTCTGCAGTTTTTCTTTTAATAAAAAGCAAATTTCCATTATTCCACTATTAAGACCACATTGATAACTCAGTCTAGTACAAAATTCTCTCCTCCTTACAGTTTAGCTAATCAGAATTTGGCTAAGCTAACCAATACCAAAAGTGTAGAGATTCGCATTGGTTACTTACTACAGTTTTACACACACACTTGTAAAACTGCAACTGAATTTGAAACTTTGTACTAGTACCCTACAGAAGTATTGCTAAAAATTGATAAAAAGTTAGTGACAGTAGGAACAAACACAAAACTCACCCCATCATAGAGAGAAATGGAACTCATATGGTTCTTAGAAATGGAGATGCTGCCGTGATGGGGATCAGAAAAGAGGATGCCATCTGAAAAGAAGTACAATTTGCCTAGAATTTGAAAAAGGAAAAAAAAATGTATTAGGTATATATCAATATTTCATCACCCTGTAATGAATACTACTTCCGAGGAAGAAATCTATGTTCTTGTAGAATTTTGTTATATTTAACATGCAGTACATTTGAGTAAAAATTTGGGTTAGTATCTAGACAGCATTCAGAGCACAACCATTCAATTTTTACTGGATCACACTATCAAGGACAGGAGTCATGACTACGATTGCATTTGACTTAATCTTATTCCCTGGAGCCCATTTGCCCATTTACCATAAATATTCTGTGGGTTGGTTTTTTTTTTGGAAGTTAAAAAAAGATTCCATCATGTTGAATTGCAAACTTCCAGAATGTAAAACTGACAAAACAAGAACTTAAGAAAAACTTACATACAAAACCACTGAAAATTTAAACATTGTGATAAGCTGGTCCGATTTTCAGCAAAATGTTGATATGCTAACACATAACATGCAGACAGTAAAAAAAAAATAAAAGAAGAAAAAACCTACAAGAGTTTTCTTTTCAGTTTTTCCTGACCAAGACAAAGTTTAAAACAGAAAAGCCCTTTACTTACAGGCTTGTGTTTTATTTCGCATATAGAGACAACTGTTACTGGACTAGCAACTTCCCTGGAAGCTAACAATCTAGTGACAATCAAGAGTGACATGGTATTCATTTTATCTCCATTTTTCTTGTCAACTTACAGAGACTTTGGTTCTTAACAAACCTACATGACCAGGAAGAGCAGCTGGAAAATGAGAAACAGCAAGGCTAGATGGTATAATGGATAAAAACACAATCCCACCAAAGCACTAGAAACTGACATCAGCAAAAAGCTAATTTCCGACACTCCTAAGAAAGCCATGAACAAATGACTAAGCAGCGGCTGCCAGCTGGACCTCTGCTACCAGTGCTAGACCATGCATTGAAAGTTGGATCGCATTCCATACAGAAAAGTATGTGAGTCAGCAAAAGGGAAAGGTTAAATATTTTCTGTAAAGAAAAAAAGAAAAAAAGACACAAAGAAAAAAATGGCATTACTCAGTTACCTTTTAAAAAAAGCCAAGCAGCAAAAGTAACTAAAACATATAGCTAAACATGACTGCACAGCTAGCTTAATCAAACAACACTCAGAAAAAACAATAAACAAAGACGTTTTCCTCTTGAAATGACAACTTAGAATAAGATCTTCGAAAGTGTTCAGTATTAAGACTTCATTCTAATAAAAAAAAGAGCTTGATACAAAAATCAAATCACCATACCTAGATATGTGATTTCAACAGCTACCTAAAAAAATATAGGCTCTACTCACTATGAGCCTAACTGTTTTAGACTGAAACTTCTAGTTAACAGAAAAATTGCATTGGAGACAGCTACCATTACATTGAGAAACACTACAACCAAAGTCATGGTCCAAATTCAGATCAAGTAGAATGGAGACAAAGCTGTACATAATTACATAGATGTGGAGGTTTAATAGTTTACATATACAGTATGTTCATTACTGATGCTTCCAGTGCTCACAAAATCCAAGCCACAGCACAGGTTTGTGCCTTCTACTGAGTGGTTTAGGAAGGAAAATGCAAAATACAACAACATTTGAAGTACATTTCTGTCAAATCTCACAGAATATCAGCTTCACAGAGAATATGTCAATGGAGAAAGAAAGGAAATCAGAAACATTAAGTCTTTTGTAACAGAAAAGCAAGCCGAGAAGAGTATTAATTAATTCAAAATAAACCGGTTTGGAAATCTGTGAATTACATCAGGAACAACTTGATATGTTAGTTGTATATTTTCCACAAGTGATTAAGCACAAAAGAGTTTAATTGGCAAGATTGACTGACTCAGTTAAGTTCATCCTTCAAAAATCCATAACACAGCAGATGTATTAGCATACGAGGGAAAAGTTTTAACAGCCGGAACTTTTTTTGATGCATTTTAGTCATGAACGTGTACCTTATTACAGTAAGACACAAGTAACACAGAGAGAAGATGAGTGCCTGACAGCACTTTTTGCACCTAATCTTACCAGACTACATAGCTGCAACCTCAGTGGAGCCCAAATTAGAGCAGAGCAAACTGTCTTGTAGCATACGTGAAAGGGAACAAGATCAAGTTCGTTTTCATCTGACACCTCAGAAAATATCTCACTCGTTGAAGTGTTACATAATAGTCCTTATACCACCTACTTACAACTCTCCATCCCAAGAGTTATCAAAACATTTAACTTCACAAATCTCCCCCCAAAAGGGAAAAAGTAAATTGCACCACTAGGACACACACAGACAGTTTTGACAAAGCGAGAAAAAAATATTTCATCATGTGAGTGAACATGTGCCCACAGCCCTGTACAGCAAAGTAGCTAAATATATTATTCTGCATTAACCTTCTTTCTTTACAATCTGTTCAATTCTGTAAATTCTGGTATATGAAGGTTGCTGTTTAATTGCTTTGTACATCACTATTTATCCTCACCGCTACATTGCATAACTACAAAAACAATAAAGTTGAAGATTTTCCTCTAAAAATTATCATCTAATACTAAGCACTTAGACGTCAGATATTTGTTATCTTCTGCTGTACATCAGTACTGTGATAACAGTAGCTTCCCTGCACAATAGAATACAAAAATATAATGCCTTAAAATTTATCTATTGGTTCAAGGCAAAGCAAGGTATGTTAATGCAAGGCTGTGAATTAAAGGCAACCCCTCCTAACAGTCCTCCCCGATTGTCTAGAATTGTAATACTGGGATATTCATGTTACTTAAATTCTTGAAGGAAAATGCACCAAAAGAGGAGGAATTATCTAAAATTGTTGCTAGTAAACTTGTGTCAGGAAGCAGGAAACTGTCAGGAAGTGTCAGGAAACTTGACTGGATATGAAAAGGGCGAAGATCAAGCATCTTTCTGTAATACATGGAGCATCTATGCTAACAAGCACTAAAGTCCTTGAGTGAAAATGACAGTGGAAAAAAAAACTGGAACAGCACGTCAGCTCCAGGAGGAGACTTCGGTAGGAGAAAAGAACACAAGGCTGTGAATAAATTTAGAAGCAAAAACATCCCAGTTCCATCCTACTTCACAGGCAGTGTATTGCATTGCCCAAAAGGTTCATATTTGCCTTCACTTCTTGAGCTGCAAGCCCATGGCATCCTGTCACTACTCTAATGCCCAATTTTTCCAACCAAATGTTCATATAGATAAAGAAGAGGCAGAGAACATATGGCACATCACCTATTAAGGATAGAAGCTGACACTTTGTGTCTGCTTTTGAATGTTAGCTGTGGAAAAAAAGCCATCTCCCAGGCCTGCAAAGCCTCATTGTCAATCATATAAGAGTCCAATGTGACTCAAAAGCAAGCCTATAGCTCTACCAGAAATCCTGCTTCTAGCACTAGGACTTTTAAACAGAGGTGGGGGACAAAAAATAAGACATGGAGTTTAACAAGAGAGACTTGTAAAGGCAAATGGAAAGAAAGTTTAAGATGGTATAGGTAGGCTCACCAGATGCGTGACTCCCAGAAACTGTTCCTGTTTCTTATGGTTATAAAGAAAAAAAAACCAAGACCAGAAAAATTGGACCAACTCTTTAAATCGTTAAAAAAAAAAATACATCTCACCTTCTACAGGCATGGCCTGAGGATTGCTAGAATAAATATATGCTCCATCGCCTCCTGTGAGTAAAGTGCCCAGAAAAGATTTGTCTTCCTGAACAGGAAAAACAAACAGTAGTATCACAGACTGGACTAAGGATTGTAACCCAGGCAAGAATATTTTCTCATGCTTTTGCTTCAAGAGAAAAGATATTTTTTTAAAAAGCATCCGTCAGATTTATTTTTTTAAGTGTTTTAAACTGCATTGATACAGAAGAACTAGTGAAAGACAACATGTCAAGAGTGTAATTTTTAAAAGCACTTGCCCCCCATTTTGGTTTTGCCAGCAGCTAAGTTACAAGTCATTGTCACAACCACAAGGCATAGCTTTTTGGTTTTAGATTGTCAATCTACTTAACTAAAAGTATATTACAGGAAAATAAATCTATTTATAAGGAAGATTTTTGGTAACCACAAATTAAACCACAAATGCAGAACTCATGTGGTATAAGATGTTCCCAGATCCAAAATTCTTGTCTTTTTCATACTGCTTGAAGTGTTTTCCTTTAGACATTTAGCTAATTAAGTTAAAAGAAAGTTGCATGTAGAGTGGCATTGAGTTTTGGGGTTTTTTTGAAACACATGAGCTCCATGGGTAATACTTAGTAAGACTTCCATGAAGTCATAGCTTTATTAGAACTCCTTTGGCTCTTGGGTCTTGTCATCCTTTGAAATAAAGAAAACCTCAAACTTTTACACACAATGTATTTTTTGTAGGCCAAATTTTGAAAGAGACAGTGTAGAACAAGCAAGTCTTTCATAGAAGGAGAGTAAGAAACATAATAAAAAACAGTTTTGCTACCAGCTAAGATTTTTTGAATACTGGTTCTTGGAAGTGTAACTTCTATAGTTTAACAAAAATTTTAATTTTACCTTCAATATGTGCTGTGCCTTTTCAGACAGTTTCACATCGCTGTCTTCAACCTGTAGCCAGAAACAGTTTCCATTTATATTGTTAGTAGATAAAGCAAGCCTAACGTTAAAGAAAAAGCATTAAAGAAGATTCAAGGCAAACAAAAACCTTAGGTACCACAGCTAAAGTCCTGAGACCAAAGTGCTTCAAAGACAGCTTTGTGCTCTTCAATACTGTGCCACCATGGGACTGAAACAGTTTCTTGAAACACATTCAAGGGGATACTCCCCATTAAATTGTTTTATAGACTAAAACAATATTGTACAGACACAAAGTAGCGTATTCCATTCAGTCCCATTTTTCATTACCACCAAAGTGTTTAAGTATGAATTGCCAAAGGGCATAAATGTTGTCTAACTTCATAACATTCATTGGAATTATACCTCTAACAGTGTAGTTCATTAGAGGTCTGGAAGCAGATCTTTCTTTCTGTCAGGGCAGACATTTAAGTGATCTAAAACATCCCACAATAAACAGGATTTTCAAAAGTCACACTGTGTACTTGAAAAACACCCAGGCCTTTACACAGCTAAAAAAATGGAAGTGGTGAAAATTAAATAATTTAAAACTTGTGCTGTGAATGGAATCACCAGCCTGTTTCCACTTCGTGTCCAAATTCAATAATCAGAATAGTATTAATATATTAAAATTCTGCTCCAGGGTTCAAGTTCCATACTTCTTCCTATATTGCATTACTTTAGTGACAAGTTTTCATTTATGAATCTGTATGTATAGAAAAAAATTCAAATAAGTTTGTGTACTAACCAGCCAAGAAGCATATCTTGGGATAGCTGCAGTCAGTATTATGTGGCTGGTTTCTGAATTAATGCTGCCATCTGCAGGGAAGTAAATGGAAAGCAAAGTAGTATAATAGCATCCATATACTTCAGACTGTTCAATAAGTTACTTTAACGACTTGATACTTCTTTAGGAAACACGAAAATCTCCTCAGTATTTCAAGGACTAATTAGTGTTTAAGTGAAGCTTTCACAGCTCCTAGTCTTCTTATGCTGTGACATACACAGAGCTACTACACAATACCAAAGAAACCCTGCTTTTATTCTGGTCTTCATATATGGCTTCTTCCTTTGCTCTCCTCCCCACCAAAAGTGTTCCAAATCCCACGGTTAGAAACCCACAGTCTGCCTGGATACAAGAGTTCATAAATATTGTTCAGACAACCTCAATAACTAACTTTGTCACATGCAAACAATCTGGAAAATATGCACTTTAAAGTTATGGAAATCACGCGGTATCCTGTATTTTAAATGTAAGACTGTTCCAAAAACAAGCTGACTAAAAATCATGTCCTTTTTTAGTTTTGTTTCATCTCTTCCAAACAAAGAACACCCAATATTTAAAGATTATATAAAATGACTGTTACAGAAGTGATGGAAGAGAGCTGTTCAAATTTTCTCATACAACAGAAAACACGTACTGAGATTGAAGAAAATTTACAAAGGGTACTATTATACTTGAATTTTTTACACCTTAGCCCCGCCGTATCACAAGCCAGACATAAAACCCAAAGTCCTTTGAGAGAGATTAGAGAAATCTGATACTTAAGATATTCATTACCAGCAAGCTAAAACGTTCGAGTCTTTTAATTAACCCAAAGGCTTAAAACCGTAATGGTAACAGTAATAACATTCATCAGAAACCCTTTTGCTCTTCCATCACACCACAGCTAAAAGAATGACAACACTGGTGTTAAAATTTAAGACAGTTACCTTTTTCTTTTACTTGTATCTGTGAGGTTAGAAAGGACTCTGAAAAGACAACAGATCCCAAGCATCCTTTTCCTGTGAGCAAGTCTGGAATGTCAAATACCATCATAGACGCCTGCAGCAATCAAACAGTTGGACAGAAAGGAAGAGAAAGCAGAACTTGAAACATTTCAACTGAAACCCCAAAATCTGTGTTTTAAACCTCCCAAAACACTGTTTCTATATCGTGGTGGAAAGACTGAGATCATAATTCTATATTAATGTTTTATTCCAAATTCCACTGTTAGATTTCAGATGCTGAAACCAAAGTAAGATTGAGTTTTAATATGAAGTCAAATCTCATCTCTCCCCTACATTTGTATTCACATAGATAAAATTCTCAGCATACCCCATAAAAATAAAGCCACTCAACCTCTATTTTTTAATAACACGTATAATCAGAATACTGAACAGTTTACTTACCGTTTTAATCAAACTCAGGCTATCCTCGTTATCTAATGGAGTAATTCTAGAACAAAAATGATAATTAAATATTTAAAGATTAGATCATTTTGAGTGACTTCATAGCAGCCCAATAAAAGGTGTTTAATTTTAAAACAAACTCTTATTTGTGTAGCCCATTTCAGTCAATTAGACAGCATGGGGATTAAAAAGCACAAGCTTGTGATATCAACTAAGTTAAAAGCACGGTTTTAAAAAGAAACTCTTAATGGGCTCATGCTGCTTCTACTCATTAACAGTTAATAAGATTGGTCTGCCCAGTGGTTTCAGATTTTTTTCAAATGTTTTTAAAATTCCACAGAATTGCAGATATGAAATCATTAAACTTCTCACACACAAAAGCATTTAGTACATCCTGTATGAAACAGTCAAATGTAATGTTTTCTCAGAAGTTCCAAGACAAGAAAAATAAACTTATTAGTGTATTAAAAACACTAATTAATAACAAGAAGTCTAAGACAGTGATACAGACCTTCCATGATTATTCACAGCCTGAATCTGAAAACTGATTTTGGAGCTGTAGAACAGAAATAGTAATGGTGAAAAGTGTGTTTTATACTTCCTCTACATGTAAAAAATATGCAATAATAGACTTAAAGCAAAATAACAGCTGAAGCGATTTAAAACAACAGAAAAAGAAAAATGGAATAATTATAATGATTTTAGAAGTCTGAATGCATTATGAAGTCTTAGAATTCGGCAATCATGCAAGCTCAGTTTAAAATTAACATTTGACATATGTCTTCCCAGAAGAAGCTAATACATTGATGCAATACATCAATCAGTAAGTATTTGAAAATACATACCGCAATGCAGTTTTAAGTTGTGTTAAATGAAGGGTATCCAACATACACATGAGCATCTGCTCTGCTACATCCTTTGCCTGAAAAAAGGAAATTGAGACTAAAATATCTCTTCCCAGACATCCAAATACCAGCAACTACAGGAGCACCCATAAGGTAAACAAGAGACCATACACTAAATAATAACACACTGATGCACCAGGCTAAAATTTGTTTTCACATATCTGATTTTCCTTGCTATAAGGTTAGGAAAATTCATGAAAGATTAAAAAACAACTGTAGATGGGTAAGATTAGATATACTCTGAAATTTGTCTTTTTTAAACAGCATTCAGAGAGACCGGTTGGAGGCCACAGTATTAACTTCATTAACGTTATGCAATTGACCGAAACATTTTATTTATTTTTGGTTTGCATGTAATCTTATATTGCAAGCAATCCAAATCAACAATTACAGTGTACAGAATTGGTGCTTCATTTACCTTGGATTCAGTGGAAGTTTTAGCATAGCACTCAATGCCAGCAAGCACAGCCTCTACAACAGCAGTATATATTTGCGACAACAGCGTACTGAAGAGAAATACAAACACAACATTTACTAGACAGATAGAGTTTTCTTCCTTCTCTGTTTAAAGGAGCAGTTTTTCCTCTCATAACAGAACTCCCTTATATGGAAGGAGTCCTTGTTCAAATAAGCATAGAAATAGTTTTATCCTTAACCTTTCAGTTTAAAAAAATAAATTAGAGCAAGTAAATTGCTCATATTACAGTATATCTTGGGGTAAAAACCTCTTGGCACAAATGTACCCTATCCCTGCTCTCAGCAGTCAAGGAAAAAAAATAATGTTTTATTATTGACTTCTGCAGTTGTGTTGAGGATCACACCCTAAATATTCCAACAAGAAAGGAATGGTAGCCCCATGTTCCACAAAAGCAAAACTGGAAGACAGAGTGAACCGATTTAAGAAACTGACTTGTTCTGGAGTATGTCAAGCAAAAGATATCAAAACAAACCAGCCACCACAATCTTTTGAGCATATCTACATCACAGCTTAGTCCAATTCCGTTCTTAAAAGGGAACTGAAAAAACTGTATACAAATAAACAAAGGTTAGGTGAAGCCAGAAGCAACTTACAGCTACTGACATGTTTATAGCTCCAGAACTATTGAAAAAACCTGTGCCCAACTAAGAAACATCAGCCTCTGTCTTCCAGTAAATTGGAACAAAAAAGATAAGCAGATTGACAGAACAGTCCTACTTCCCCAAACTTTAACTCCTCTCATTACTCCTCTGCAACTGCAAACGTTGAGGGAGAACAGATGGGGGAGGAAAGAGAAGGATACAGCATTTAAGCCATATGCAAAGCATTTCTGAAGGATGGAAAAAAGCATCTGAAGCTCCCAAACATGGCCCAGCATGGAAGAACCTCAAAATGCACCAATGCTTGTATTTGAACTTCATCCCCAGCAGCAGTAAGAGATTTTTAAATCAAATCTTACTACTTTTTGAGGTTTCTGCTATGGAATTTCATGTACTGCATACACATGCATTTAACTCACGTTTTCAGTACACACTCCTTACAGGAAATGCATGTAATTCTTCCTAACTCTAACCATTCCTATTTTCACTCAAATTCACATATCTGTTTGCAAGAAAACATCACACAGTAGGCTGAGCTTTACATTATTATCCTGTGGTTACCTTATTCTTCTTCCCATTTTAACACTAACAATGCATACCAGAAAATGGTATTTTCTTAAAAAAAATAAAAATACATAGGTTACTCCATGGATCCTTACAGTTACACAGCCAGTATAAGCACTCCATCCAATATGCACTCTAAGTTGCATTACAGCTTCCTAAATACAGCTGAATTTGGACTCAATAGTGTTGATTTTTCCACTTTTTATTTCATTGTAAAACATTGACAAATATAAGAACCAGTTACAGGACTCAATTGCAAACTAATCCCGAAATCATGAGGTCATGTTTGACAGAGTTTTGCTCTAGAATCCCTCTAGCCATCTGTTAGAACTATATTAAGTGCAGTGTCTTTTAGAAGCAGGACATGAGATATTCTACAGGTTTGAGCAGAACATATATGTAAGCAAGATTACCTGTCAAAGTTACCCTTACTATAAAAAAAAAAAGAAATTTCTGCTGCTCAGTCTAGTAACTTCACTTTTATGCCTGAGAACCATACCACAATTATCAGAAGTTAACAGTACTTAGCATGAAAGGTCACCAGCTCCCTCTGACACATCTTTATTATCTCACTAAGCTGCCATGCTTGCAAACTGCTCTGCTGCAGAAGCAAGAACAAGCTCCTAAAATTATCCCAACTAGCAAGGAGGCAAAAATCTCTAAGGAAAGGTCTGGTTTATCAGGACTGAGAGCACTACCAAAGCAGACTATCTACCATGTTCTTAAAGCTCGACAGGTATCTACAACATGCAGAGAAATGGACATTAACATGGATAAACAAAGTGTTATTTTGTGAAAGTCTAAATATGCAGAAACTTTGCAGCTTACTAAAAAGTAACATCAAAGTTAACTTTTATCTACCCTTTCACACAGCAGAATTGCTTTGCAAGTTTGAGTGCTCCCTATTGGCATTTTCAGTAACCATTATAAGTCTCACACATTGTTTAGATTAATGAAACTAATTTAAAAAATTTTACTTCTGTCTATGCAACATGCTCCCATTCAGTTATAGATACTTTCCCGCTCAGTGAATATGAAGTATGCTTTGAAATGATTCAAATAAGTGTTAAAATAAGTTTTATTGAAATTTAAGCAAAATTTACGATTATTTCCTTTCATACTTTGCCATACAACAGAAGGGATGTCTCACTAACAATTCCTAGTTTACTCGTTCTCTCACATACACGTGATTCTAAAAAATGTGGCTCTGCAAATGTGACCAGCCACTGCTGACTAAAAGCGGTTTTGACCTACTACCACAAGGTAGAAAGAGTGAAGAGTTAAGGAATAATAAATTGGCAGCTTACATTTGTTCACCTTGCTTGTGCATCTCATTGTCATTTCCTGTATTAAAAACAAAAATGTTTGTTTTAAGCCCTTTCAGAAGAGTTTACGCAGAACTTCTTGAGCATAACATCTCTGCTGCATATATTATACAACATTTATCCAGTATTTTATGTAACTGCGGTTTGTTCATAGATTTAAAAAAGAGCAAAGCACAGGTTAACTTCTATCAGTACAGCCAGTACATACTATGGACAAAAATAAGACCTGCATCCCACAAAAACAGCTGCTTTGGGTCAGAACAGAGATCTCTCTCATGCTCTGTCCTCTCTCCCAAAGCGGCCATTCCTGGATGCCCAGGAAAAAAAAACTAGAGCAAACATAAGCTATAATTCCTTCCATTCTGGAAGCCTCCAACCATCTTCTCTTCAGATACTTTCTGAGCTGGATATGGTTTCAAGATACATAGTAACCTTAAGGAGACTGACTTTATCCATGGACTCATGCTGCCATTTAAAACGGGTAAGAAAATTGTTTTTAAAAATTTCACATGGCTTGTTTTAAATTTGGAAAGACAACTACTATAACACTCTATTTGACCCAAACATGATGATAAAGGATAAAAGTCAAACAATTGTATCTATCCTTTTAAAATCCTTAATTATTTTGTTAAAAAGGCAGGCTTATTTGAAAACTACCACCTTGAATTTCTAGATTTTTGGGGATTGTTTTTCTACCAATACGTATAGAACACCAACTTAAATGTTTTTCTAGTACTTCTAAGAGGCCTGAACACTGAGGTGCTCTCAAACCTTCACACTGCATTCTAATGCAAACACAAATACACTTCTTTGAATCATTCTTTGGTCTTATCTGACAGATTTTCACACGTGAATGTAGGACGTGCAATGGAACAATGTTCCATTATGACTCGATGCACCAGCTACAGAATTATACAGTATCTACCACTGCATGACCTAATGCTCATAAAAGGAATCAAAAGCATCTTTTAACCACTACAATTTTAAATAATTGGAGAATAACAGCCTTTAAGTACTGCTTGGTATTTTCAACATACTTACCCAGGAAAGGAATGTGAGTGGTTCCAAAAAAATAGGTCCTTGAACAAGCCAGTGGTCCCTTTGGAGATACACACTGTATTACCTAGTTATCAGTATTAATGAGATACAAAGGCATGTTAGTAAAAAAAAAAAAATTGTGCAAAAATTAACAATAAGCTAAGTTCCCCTTAAGTCTTCTAACCACTGACGTACTACAAGAAGTGCACAATACAGACTTAACTGGATTTTTAAAAAGCAACTTACGTTTTCAAATGTATATTTCACTTTTGACTTGACCTGAATGGTTGAAAGGCTTTGGGAAGATGAGCTCTGACTTCCATAAGCATTAAGCATGTGTTTTCAATCTCCTATGTCAACTGCTCTTTTCATGAAGAGGAAAGTATGTCAGGTTCCCATAACTATGCTTGCACTTGGTCTTATTTTACTACTTTCATGAAACCCTATTAAAACCGTACCACCTGTACCTGTAAATAAACCACTTTTTTAAGAACAATGTCAGAATCTGAGGACAACAGATGGAGCAAGTACTGGATCAACAAAAAAAAAAAATGTACCCGCATTATGAAAGATATCAAATGGTCTTAACAGTAATGTAAGAAGGGAAGGAAAAAACAAAATTGGAAGTGTTCTTACAGAAATAGGATTAAATAGAGCAGCAAATAGAGCATGAGATTTCACCAGAATGCTAATATGATCCTTTCTCAGGCTTCTGATCAATGCAATGTGTCCAGAACACCCACATACATCCACCCCTAAGGCTATGCACGAAATGTTGGCATGACAAGATCATAAAAATCATTCCCTCAATCACACGTTCACTCCATGATGACCTGTACTCAACCACATCCATCTCCTCAACAGCACAGACTTTGGACTCGCACAACTGACAGACACTCCCAGAGCCCATGGAAGTTGGCCGTCAGGGAGAACTACACAATGCAATCTGCACGCTACCTCTCCTCCTTTGCTGCGAGTTACCTTCTGGATGCACCCAGACCAGCCAGCGGATCTGAGTTCCCTGGGGTCCCTTCCCCAGTTACGTCCCCTGCGTGGTGGTGCAACAAGCCATCGACCTCATCATATGTATTAAAACTAAGCTTTTACTTGAAAATGGAAACAAGTTAATCTTACAAACTTGATCTTAACATTCTTTGAACACCAGAAAGACTTTCAGTTGCATGAACTGCCCAGCTACTGAAGCATACATGGAAATTTGGATACACATAAGAATCCCTTGTCTATTCACGGTCATTATCAAAAAAAGTGTCTTTCCACTTCTTTGTAAGAAATGGCTAAACAATTCCGATTAAAATCAAATCATAAGCTACCATCCAGAAGATTTTCACTTTATGGCTAGGACAAACATCGTCATCAATAACGCTTCTCTCTCCCCCACCCCACAAGTGTTAAAAAACTTGTCTTTTTAAAGGGGAAAAATATTTTAACTCATTCAGCAATCCCTGATTAAACATCTAGTAGAGTTATTTGGAAACAGAGAGATAAAGGAAATTTGTTCCCTTTATCTGGCTGATTATTAAAGTTACATGTTTTTAAATGTTAAGAATTTGGTATTTAATTCACAGAGGGTAAGCATTTTAAGGGTACAAAAAATATACAATGCCAAAGAAAATATACATTGTTTCAAAACATCAGATAACTACTTAAAAGCCTTACCATATGCTTAGCAGTGCTTCCTCCAAGGCCGGTGTTTCGAACAAGATGTCCTTCTGATGGAAAATTAAAGTTACCAGAGTTCAAGTTTTCCTTAGTAGAGTGGCTACCAAACAGAACAAAGGGCTGCCGGCTCGGGCTGAGGAAAAGAGGAGAAAAGATGGTACCACCATCAAGATACTTGAAGAAAACTTAGAAACAACAAATTAAATCAAAGCTTTCAAGTCCAATGGACCAACTGTTGAATTTCTCACTAAAGAAGCAGGACAAAAAAAAAAAATAAAATTACTACAGCTGCAGAAAGCTTTCCACTGAAAAGACCAAGTTCCAAAGGAAAATAATACCTACTTGAATTAACAAGACTCATTCCTTTCATACACAAGAACACATCTCAAGGTCATTTCCCAAATGCTATTAGAAAGAGTGGTGTTTTGTTTTGGTTTTTTTTCCCCTATTTTTAACTTAATTGGCTTGAAAGCTGACTAGTTTAAAATTTACGAAACCCTGAAATGACAATATTGGAATTAAACAAAACTATTTTGGTTTTAATTCTGGCTTTGGGCCCAAGACTCGACTCGATAGGTCAAGGTTTTCCTTTTCTTTATTTAAATGCAAACAAAATAGGATACTGGAAACAATAAAGAACATTGAACTCCACTATTTAATTCCAAATAAAGAAGAATCTGCAGAGACATGCAAGTAGCTAAGCAACCTTTATTTAGCTCAAAGCCTCAAAAGGCTCGGTTTTGCAATATATGACAAACAACCTTCCCTCTCAGTTAAAATTCTTTGCTGAAATAAAATAAAGCTGACCTGTATTGCCCAGCTTATATTGGCTAAGATTTGGGGTTTTAACTGCTCTGCTTTAAGCATTCGTCTTGTACATGTTATGACTCACAAAAGTATACTGACTTCTTCCAACTTTCATATTTTAATTGTTTCTCAGTATCATATAAAGAGGACCAAAATTTTCAAACCTAGCTGTCCTGTGTAATAAGTTCCTGAGGTTGTTTAGATATCTGACCATATCATATTAGAATGCACAAGGTGGATTGTTTCAAATGTAATTACATTGTATATGTAATAACTACAGCAATAAATCCCACGAAAATTTGGTTTATCCCACCTAGAAGTGCGTTTGCATGTGGTTTTTGCGTTAAAAATGCAAAGGTGAGAAGTGATATACTGAGATGGTCCCAAAAGGAGTTAAAAGCATTATGGCATCAGAGATATGGAAATAACATCTCAAGGTACTTTCACAAGGAATAATGAGTATTACCTGTTATCTGTTATATGGCTTGAGATCATTCCATGACTGAAGTAACTTCTGAAAGGCTGTGAAGAAGAAAAAAAAATAAATCTGATTAACAAGTAAATGCACAGAAAGTGTGATATATCCTCATATCATTAAGAACAAACCTGAATTATCCTTCTCAGAGAAAACTCCTGAATCCTCAAAAGACTTCCAATCTCCATAAACAAATCCAAACACCATTAAGTCTTGTATATGTTTAAAAATCAAGAGCCACTACCCAAAAGCACTGTGCTATTTTTACCCATGCTGTATGTTGCCCTCAGTTACGTTTGAGATTTGACATGTGCAACCTCAACTTGTCAGGAAGTGCATACACTAGAGCTTCCATCAAAATGAAAGTCAATCTATCTACAAAGAGGGATCTGTTGTGCAGAAGTAAATCAGCTAAGCTCAATTATCAATGAAGAAACGCTCAACTGAATTACACCAGACAGTCCTAAACTATCATACCATGGATAGGTAAGGTGAGTGGTGAACTTAAAAAAAAAAAAAAACCACAATAGTTTTCTTCTTCTCAAACATGAAAGATGAGATGGTGTAGGGAGAAATAAAATAGAAAAAACCAAACCCAAAACCCAATGCTGAATACTTATTACTTCTGCACAGATGACACTAGCATTTCAAAGGAATACTGAAGCAGACATACCTCCCCCGCCTGAGATTCTGATAGTTCCAGAATGAAGGGAATTTCAGTATCAAAATTAGCAAAAAAGTTGGTCCACTGCTGTTCAAAAATCATTAAATCCTAGAAGAAAAATATTCAGCATTACTTAATAGGGCCAATGTTATATCAGAGAAAGGAAGTCACAGATTGTACTGAATGAACCCACATTACTTTAGAACAACATAGATTACATTTCACTATACAGTATAGAATACAGCCTGCCCAATATAACAGTAAGTACAAGGAAATAAACATCTTTTAAAAGATAAGGACTTTCTGCTGGACTTTATAGGGGGTCTTTTTCAGGTATGTGGCTTTTAGTTTGTTTGGGGTTTCAGTTTTTTTAGGAGAGAGAAGAAGCAGCAGAGGGAAAAGAACCAGAGTCCTGCACTATCTGCTTTTAATCCAAGGAAGCACACTGTTTTGAGAGCACTCATAACTCATAACCCACACTTCCCACAAGACTTCCAAAAAGAACACTTCGATTTCATTTTCAATTTTAGATCTATATATGGTTCTGCAATAATTTGTATCTGACATTAAGTATGCTTATGGACAAAAAACAAGGAACAGGGTGGGGAATTTGGGAAATTCATGATATGCAAGTGGCAGACAGTCATTTCTTTACCTACATTTGTTAAAAAATTGGTAGCTGAAAAGGAAATATCAGTAACACTTCACTAAAGCAGAATAAGAAAGGAAGATAGCGACAGTTCAGTGCTGCATTGAGATTAATTTTAAAAAATCAGAAAATTAACAAAAAGAAAAAAAGTGTGTCATGCTGATAAAGTAGCAACCTTACAGAACTACACAATTTTAAAATGCGCTCAAGATTACCTTCAGTTACTTGTCATACACTAACTTGGAAGATGAGAGACATCCTGATTTTACAAACTGTAGTCATTCATGCATATATATGTGTAAATAAAACGGGCAAAAAGAGAACTATGATTTTAGCAGTAGAGTAAGCATTATAGAGTCTTTTACTTCAGCCACTTCATTAATGTAGCAATGAATGAAATTAAAAGAGTGAATGTTGATGAAATTTTACAGCCTTCCAAAATACTAACAAAGCCTATATCAGAGATTTAAAATGAAGGTTTACATTAGAGGGAGAAACTATCATTGGAGAAAATTCTAGTCTCTTCAAAATAAGATAAATAAGTCTGTTTCAGGGCTGTCTTAGTAGGTACAAGGAAAGTCCCAGATATTTACCTTATTTCCACAGGAAGGGGGAAGTATCAGAGAGCAACTATGTAGACTGACAGCCTTATAAACTGTATGACATTATAATTTTCATTACAGCAGTTGATTTAACAATCAAATTGGTATGAACTACCAAAATGTTATTAGTAAGGGATACTTACTGCTGAAATTGCTACATATTAAAAGCCTACTTTGCTCCCAAGCTAGAAACTGATAAGAAATTAAAAACAAAATAATATATACTAATACTCATACATTGCTTCCTTCTCTAGCACTGAGATCAGACCACTCCTTTAAAGCAAGGAACACTTTACCCTGTATATTTGTATTTCACAAAGCATCAGGGCAGCCACTGTGTGTCACTGTTACCCACTCTAAGTAATTACAAAGCAATCGTGTGCAAATGCAGAATTAACACACACAAACATGCCAAATTTATGTATTTTGTAGGTAGTCCTATGACCTGAAGAACAGTTACACCATTTAGAAAAACTTTTAGGAGAAATTCAGGCAAGTTAAGAAATTCAAGGAATCCAACGTAAGTTAATGTTTTGTAGATTTGAGGAAAGAGACCCTACGAACAACAGAATGCAGAGCCCATAGGTTAAGTCCCTAAGCACTATTAAAAACAAAATCAGAACAATTTTGCTCTGAGGCTACACTAACAGACTGGTAGTTGATTCAGAATATTTCACATGCATTACCTCAAAGAGCAAGTCCTCCAAGGAAACAGGATCCATTTTACTGTATGTCTTCCACAAATCAACACTGACATCCATTAACTGAAAAAGATTTTAAACACACTTTTGTGAAAAAAACCATGAAGAATGCCACAGATTCAGGTTTAAGCTGCACTGAAACAGACTTGCAGCACACTGCCCAGTCTAACAGTCTTCCTTAACTCTGAATTCAGAAATGTTTTTAGACTACTGGTTACAAAAGAATTGACCAGATGCAAGTGTTCTGGATGCCTCAGAGACTAAACCCTCACTTGAGGAGATGGAAGTATGGGCAAAATTTTGCTTTCATCTTTTAAACAAATCCTTAAACAAAGTTTTTCAAAATTGAGTTAATAGCAAAGAGGTGCAACCAGAAGGGAAAGATCCATTTTCTGAGACAAGACAGACAAGAAGCAGATTCCAAGGTTACTCATCCTACACACAAACCAATTCTCCAATTCTTGCTGTAAGCATAATGTAAATTTAGGCAAAGCTAGTTTAACTTAGCAATTAGCAATACCTTCTCCCAAGTTGTAAGATGATATGAGAACACTACTCAAAACCATATTCTTAAGGGAAACACGTATCTGAATAATCTCTGCAATTACAGGGTTCCCCACCACCCACCTAAATAATAATGAAACCCTGACTGGGATTTGCTTAAACCACTTCTTTACAGTTATTACAGTTACTCATATTATTAGAGATGGCACTAATGATTTCTCAGACATCATTTCCATTTGCCTATTGGTCCAGTAAATTCTCAGGATTACAGCATCTTGAGCAACTGTGATTTCTGTAATAAGAATAATATTAAAGCAACTGCCCTTAAAACACTGAAAAACTATTAGAACGTTACCATCATTAGATTATCTTCAAATCTAACAGCATAGAATGCACAGTAGAGGAATAGTCAGTTTGAGAAGCTAAAAATGCACCAAGTACATCCTCTTTTAATAACATCAGAAGTATTCATTTATAGACAATTTACAGTGATCCCAAATGTACTTCCTCCCATAGACTGGTCTTCCCTCCCCATCTGTGACATACAGCAGCTGCCTAACAGATAAATATGCATAAACAGTTATGGAAAAAGTTAAGAATGCTACTTCCCACTTGAAATCCCCTTATGTCTTTAAGGAGGAAGAAAGCAAAACTCAAGCTGGAACCGGCTGAACTGCCAAAGCTAAGGTGCATACTCTTAAAATCAGGCACTGAGAATTTGCACTGCTGCTTTTTAAGTCTGCAAGGGTGCAGCAAAGACAGTATCAACACCCACAATGAAACAGGGGAGACTCTGTCTTTACAAAGTCATTGCCACACTGTGTCTGCAAACTTTCTCAAAGCCTCTACGGATTCATGAAATGAAATAGCAAGGGTAAAGACCCAAACAACTCCTCAATTCACAGTCAAAATCTTCATCAATATCAGGAAGGGCTATTGACTCATAGGCAGACCTCCATAAGGATGTTCATCTATTTGCACTTTGTGTATAATGATTTTGACAGGTTCACACAACAAGATGATTACAGTACCAGTGACGAAGGAAAAAAAAAAAAAAAGGTATCAGTAGAAAAAGCACAGTTCTCAGGGAAAGGCACATTTGAACTCAAATAATAGATTTTTGAGCAAGCATGTACAGTACTGCATGTGTTGAGATTTTAACAATGGTACTATTAATTCCTTGGGTTTTTTCCAGTTGTCAGAAGTCAGACAAAGAACATTCTGGCTGTAATAATGGAGGAATGATAAGAAAAATAGGACATCTGCATTTCTGTTGCAGAGGTCCACGAAAATTAAATAAAAGAAGCTTGAAACAAGTACATAAAATACAAAGCCGTACTCTGAAGATGCTGTTACAGTATATTTAATAAATAGGCAAATCAAATGACATAAGTTGCTCAGAGTGGAACAGCAAATCATTATTACAAGTAGGAACATAATCCAAAATCTTTTTGCCTTAATCGCAGGCTACGATGACGCAATATATAATTTTGACAAGAAAAGTAGATGCATCTCTGTGTCAAAACCAATGACACAAGCAATATAGTCACTTCTATTTTTACCAGTTCATTTCAAGGCATTTGTCACTAACCAGCTTCTCTTATACTGCTCTTGAAAATCTATACCTATCTAGAGCACTTAAAAAAAAGCATTTTCTGTTACTGCTACAGGAGGCTCTAGAAGATACAGAAAAAAGTTCTAAATCCCAACAGGAGGGCTGGGACACACACAGTTAACAGTCATGATTTATCTGGGATAGAGTGTTCTATAGCTCACAATAGTCTCTCAGCAAGACTGTGGTGTCTCCATCCTTGCACATTCAAAACTCAGCTTCGTATGATCCTGAAAAACTTCATCCAACTTAGAAGCTCACTCGAGCAGTGAGTCAGGATTAGATAATCTCAAAAGGCCCTTTCCAACTGAAATAATTCCATGATTCAATTTCTGCTTCAGAACGGAAATGGAAGAAAATTAAAAATGTTAACTACTTACTTCATATTTCATTGTAAAGAAGCCATCACCCCCAATTCCTTCCAGTGCAAAAGCCTGCACTATTGGCCACTTTTCAACAATGAACATATCAAATATCTGTAGATGACCTGCAAAAGAAGTTTCACAGGAACATTCTCTCACAAATACTGGCAGTTTAACTTTCTGTGAGATCCCAGAGTTGTTCTCAGATTCTAACAAAGGATCTCAGTTATCCTGTCTTTGCACAACTTAAAATCTGCAATTGAAAAATGTTTTTTGTGAAGGTGGTAGCTTTTAGAAACACCTTCCTCTGCACCTCAAATTTTGTCCATTTTTTCCTCCTATCAATCTACCTAAAAGTATCACTTCTCCTTGCGAATTTCATTCTAAGACCATCAGCAAAACCGTGTCCATTAAAATTCAAGATAATAAACAGGGAACTTTGTTTACTCCCATTTCTTCAAATATTTGGCCTTAAGTAAAATACTGTCAACATCACCCCCATGATAAATCAGAATTTTAAGTTGGGAGGAAAGAAAAACTATTCAGCCTGGTACTAACTGGTGAAGCTGTAAGCCATCTGAAGTGTGATTACCATCCTTAAGCTACACATCTTCTTTAGATACTTCCTAACAAAGAACCACCATCCTTCCCCCATACCCTGACTCATTAATAATTTTTCAGGCAGTCAGAGCATACCATCCTTTCATCAAGAGAAGCAGCGAAGAATTATGAATTAAAAAACAAACAAACAAAAAACTGAATTAGCTTGGTTTGAACTTACATGGCTCAAAAATAGAAAGCTATTTGCTTTTTTTTGTTTGCCTCTCACCTACTGTACAGATCAAACCCCTCATATGCTCGTGCTGCACAGTGAAGTACATGCACTGCATTGCTTTTACATTATTCACTGTTGGGGATATTGCAAAGTACACTTCACTGAACAATGTAAGATTACACTGTTCAGGCTGCAAGGCTGGCTACAGATCATAACAGGAAGTCATGCAGTCCAGTTTTTTCAGTGCTAAAAAAGGAAACTTGCATAATGAAATGTTTATTCTTTCCTTACATAAAGAAGCATTTATCTGGAGCTCCCATCTGAACAGAGAACTTCTGTAGCAGTAGAACACACTTCTCTGAATGCAAATTATTTCTTTGCCTCACGCTGTGAGCATTCACCCTTCAGATGAAGGCTAAGGGCTTACATTTTTCAGAAAGAAGCCCAACTCAAGTAAAAAGAAGCTAAAAGGAAACTATTGACATATTAATCCGTATTTCTTACCAAAGGCAATCTTCATTCCTTTAACTGCTTGACTCGCATGCTGCAAAACACTTACACTATCAGCAGAAAACAAGCTAACCTACCTTGGCAGCTGTACGGAATACCAATGCGACTGCAATCTCGAACCATGTCTACAAAGCTGGAAATTTTGAATTCCTCTGCAGCTTCTTCATCTTCATACTGAAAGAAGCAATTTAAAATAAAATTTAATTAGGCATGCCTAATTTGGTTGTTATTTTTGCACTAAAGAGAACATGTATTGTACTGCTTTAATTCCACGGCAATTGGAACTTCACGTAATCCACTAAAGTATTACCTACAGGTTCCAGAAGTTAAAGAATCTCTTTAGCCTCTGTATTTTAGAAACTCCATCAAGGCAGGGATGTATTCAAGCCAATAGAAATTGTTCTTTAAAAAAAAAGATCAAACTTCAAAGCAAGGCTTTTAATAAGGTTATATAGAAAGGCATAAATATATACTTTATTTTCAGCTTTCAGTGAAGTCTTTCAATATCATCTGCTATATTCTGGACAATTTTTAAGCAATAAAAGATACTTTGAGATTACTAACTCATGTGCCACAAAAACTTGCCACTGAGAAAAAAACAAAATTACCAGCTTAACAACACTAAACCGGGAAAGCAGACAGACAAGATATGCCTCAGGTCACAGAACAAGCAATGAGAACCGACTGCTGTCTGAGGGAGACACATGTGTAGGAAAAGAAAGAGGAAAGAAGAGCAGACACCGCCGTGCAACACTCTCTTGCTGTTCCACGCTAGTAGCAGACGGCAGTCATGTGAAGCCTTCAGCAGACTGAAGGATCAAAGAACAAGTATCATACTTATGGCTCAGGGAAGCATAAAAACTAGACTGAAGAAACAAATCACACAGAAATAACTTTTATAACAAAAAACCTAAGAATGCTCTCTGATTTTTATCTGAAAAGGTACGGTTTAGCAGCAAATCTGACACCAACAGAGTACTCACTGGGTACTTCAAGAGTCACTTGCTTTTTGGAGCAAGATCAGAAGGCGGTCGTGTTTTGTCTCTTTTTTTTTTAATGTACACTACTCTGAACTTAATATTAGGGTAAATTACATGATTGTGAACTTTTTGTATATAGCTTTTGTGAGCTTCAGGGTACACCCAAAAAATTTATTTTAAGAACAAGTTCTTTTAAGACAAGTCCGAATTCAAGATGCAGCCCAAGTTCCTCCATGATGTGTTCTTTCTTCAATCCCAGGAAGCCAGATCAAAGTTTCAGTTCAAAGCCAAGCTCCAAACAACTGCCAGGTTCTCAAGACATGAAAAGCCATTAGAATAAGAACTTGGTTTTTGGCAGGGTGCTAAAGGCTTGCTCACTATCTGCTATTGCAGGTATAAATGCAGCCCATTCCGTAAATCGTACAGTCACGACACCCAGAAACGTTATACAGGATGCACCAAATATCAGTACTTTATCTTATTTAGCCATTTTGAAAATGGGCATTCTTTACTAATATGCTTTTTCTTCCAAAACCCAGGATATTTAAGTTCCTTAATGGTCTAGTTAAAGCCAAAGGTCTACCTAAATTCCTATGGTCTACTTAAAGGCAATAAGAAAGGAAGAAACAAAGGACAGGCTACAGGTTTTGCCAGGTTCATCAAGAGCTGCACAGAGTCAGCTACAGCATTGCTTGCCTTATTTCTAAAACTCTTGAGCTTTTTTGGTTTCATTTTTATAAAAGCAAGGAAAAGTTATTTCTATTGCTGGGGAAAAAAAAAAAAAGCTTAAAAGCCATTACAGGCAATCGTCCTGTAAACAGGATGCACTTAAAGCCTGACACAGCACCATTTTTTGATTTCTCTTTCTGAAGTAATCTAGGAAACTGGCAATTCTTATACATTAGGAAGTGCATTGCTCAGCTCATTCATATGAAACAGCAATGAAGTAAACTTTGTATTTTCAGCTTCAGAAATCAAACTTTTCCATTCCTTTCCACAAATAGCAAGGCATTCAGCTTACTTTTCTAGTTACACCATTATTTCAAGCCAGTACTGTGTGATTAAGGTTACTGCTCGTAATAAATCACATAAAAGGCCATAAGCAGATGGAGCTTAAAAGTCAATAGCTTAGATTGCAGTTGTGCTAGCGATATTGCATTAAGAACTATTCCTTTCTTGATTCCCAAAGAATGGTTTTCACCATCGTCAGGTATGCCTCAAGATTTGCCCTTTCAGTATGGATTTTGGCAACAGGAAAACTTTATTAAGCCAGGCTTTAGGTTTTGCTACAGCATGCTTTAAACTGTAGCTCAACTGTTTACATATTAACAAGAAGTAATTATCCCCCTTTATGCAGCACTCACAGGACTGTATCTAGAACACTACATCCAGTTTTGGGACCCACATGTAAGACAGACATTGACAAACTGGAGTAAGTTCAGTGGAGGGCCACCATGATGATCTGTGGGTTGGAGCACTTGCTCTATAAGGACAGATCCAGGCTTGTTCACGCCAGACCCCCTAACTGCCTTCCAACACCCACAAAAATGTTATTGAGATGGTGAACCCAGGCTCTTCACAGTGCCCTACAGTTGTAGGATGCATGACAAGGGGCATGATTTAAAACAAAAGCGGTCCAGATTGGATAAAAGGAAACACTTTTTCTCTATTAGCAGAGTCAGTTAATGGAGCAGATAGCCAAGAGGAGTTCTGCAGTCATCATCTTTGGACGCTTTCAAAATCCAACTGCAAAAAAACTCAAGTAACCTGATCTGATCTCATCGCTAACCCTGCCTTCAGCAGGAAGTTGGACAAGACAATCTCCAGAGGTCCCTTTAACCTGATTTCATAATTCTGTGATTTAAACTATCAACCAGCCACATCGAAACACAATCAATCTATCATAAGCCCCATCAATTTCAAGCTGGAAACTCAAGGGAACAAAAGGTTTCTCTCCCTGACCTCCCCATTCATTCTTCCACCAGTTTCACCCACTGACATTGCAGGCTCCTAACCCACTCCCTTGAGATTTCAGTATAATTCTAATTTAGAAAAGGATCTACATGGAACTGAACAGGGAAGGAAGCTTCCCATGATGGCATTTAGGAAGAAGGATTTCCAGCCTCAACTGGAATAAAAAGGTTCTTATTCTACATTTAGACAAACAGTATTTTTGTTTTTTACTCCTCTAAAAATACTTTACTATGATAAACATATTTTTTTTTAAAAATACCTTGACTTTTAAATACAAGATTAAACTCGCATCACTCACATGGTCCAGTGAAAGTGAGACTAATAGCTCTTGAAGGGAAGAGTCGAAAATTAAAATGTAAATACATAAACAAGTTTCTTGATTTTAAGTGGCTCAGTAAGCGAATCTTTTCTAATATTCTAAAACTATTGGCAAACAACATGTTAAAACACTGCCTTGGTAACAAATAAAGCTATCATTGGAAATCTCAGTGTTGACAGTGTTGACTTGATTCAGATTCTGCATTTCTCACAACCCACAAGTTTTTCCTCATTAAAAGATTATTGACTCATATCAAAACAATAGTAATTAGTGGTGGAGGGGAGCAATTTGCCTTCATGCGCCAACAAATACAAAGCATTAAAAACATATTCTTCTTGTACACACCAGAAAAATTATTAATACCCATATATGTATGAAGATCACTCCCCTACTGAGTATGAAAAAGAAAAAAAGACCTCTGGAAGGAATGTTAAAAAAAAGTTCCACTTTGAATATCAGTTCATTAGTAGTTCTTACCCGCATTCATTTTCCACTTACCTCATTTTCAGTTAGACAGTGAAAATGCAAGTTCCTCCAGTGTGCCACATAGGGCAAAAGATGATTATAATTCACAGGGTTACAGTACAGATGGACACTGTCAGCTTTTACTAATATGATTATATCTGCAAGAAGCAGAACAAATATTATTCCAGCATCAAAACTCCATACACAGATGAACTATATGGGCACAAAAAATTCCTCATAGAAACTGAACAGAAAACACTTCTCCTGTAAGTCACCTCATTAAAAGAAAATTGTTTAACTATTTGAATACACAATCGCTCCTCACTTCTTTAAAAAAAAAAAAAAAGAGAAAGAAACAGTTGGCAGTCATATACAGTTCCAAGTACATCAGTACTTCTTACTGTTCCAAACAATTGTGGGTTTATTTTGAAGTCTTGCACAGAACTTGCATCAGCCAGTCCTTTGAAAAGCTAAGTGTGTCAGTGATGAGTCCTTACAGAGGCCTTGCAAAAATGTAAACTATAGTTGCTCTTGCCTGATATTACATCAGAAGGTTGCTCCAACTGAAAATTGGAGCACTACAGCCTATGGGGTAGATATTCAAAGTTTCATGCAAATAAAGGAATCTATGATCATGGTGATTGGCCACCATTCAAATATTATGCGAGTTAATATGTTAAAGTAAAAAGAGTTCAAGTATTTTAGAACTCCAGAGGTGTGATCACACAATAATTGATAACACATACAGATATATACCATGACTGAACTAGGACTTCCAAACCTAGACAAATACAGCCCATTATGAGAACACCTGTGGGAATGTATGGAGCGGGGGCGTGTTTAAAAGATAAGGGTTCTTCAGCAGCATTTTCAAGAACAGTTTTTCATGTGTATATACACAATTAGAGACTTACCGATGCGGGGGTTTTTTGATATATGCTCCTTTTTCCACTCACCCTCCCCCCAGAAATACTGAAGAATAGATAAAAGTGCTGACTGTCTTACTCACCATCAAGAACTTCTTCAGGAAACTCAGTTCTTTCAAAGTCATTGTTATTCTGGTTATACAAGCCAAAAAGCAGATAGTTTGCCAGTTCCCTGCAACCTTCATTGTATCGACTATCTATTCCTGCAAAAGCAAAACCATATGTGAAATGTTATGTTTCCTACACCTGAAAAGTTTATTCTCTTCCCTAATAAGAAAAATTTAAAACTAATTTTTAAAATTAAAAATTCTAAAACTAAAAATTTAAAATTAATTCAGCTCCCTCACATAGTCAGTGGGCACTTACGCCTATTGAACATACTAGGAAAATGGGGTAGGGCAAAAGCAGCTTTTGCAAGTTCATTACCACATGCTGACATTCCACTCGACCTAAATCCACAGGCATTGCTTGAAAAGAATTAAATAAGTCTAGGTTTCTGCAGTGCTCTGCATCAACAAAAGTTCCATTTTATCTCGTAATTCAAATTTAAACATCTGTCTGTATGCAGTATGCATTCTAATTAATATGTTCTTGATTGAAGCTTCCTAACAAACTAATCCTGTGACCTAAATCTCCTGCTTTAGAATACATGATTAAACATTATCTTATCAGTATTATAGTTCAATCTCTGAGTCACCACAAAGCCAGTGCGGACTTCTAACAAATCATGCAAAGATATTCTGACAAAACATATGGTATATGAACAGTTTCCAAGGAAAGCCTTTTCTGGTCCTTGGGAAAATAAAATAAAACCAACTGAAGATCTGGAGCATGAAGAGATATAAGATTAATACAAGAAAAAAAGGAAACAGGCCACAGATTTAGGAAGTGTTTTCATCTCACAGTCATAATTCCTAATTCTGCTGTAATAAATCAAGTTTTCTCCACAAGTAAAACTATGCACAAAACAACATCCTTGACATCCACACTTAACAGAGGTCACCGGTCTCAACCGCTACAAAATTTCTCATAAACACTAACGTTAAGTTTTCCTACCAAGTTGTATTAGGATACACTTGGATGGTCGCCAACAAATAAAGATTTCTTACTACTGCCCAAAGGAGAGATCAATACATTGATAATGTAGTAACACAACCTGGATGTCTGGGTTTCAGGACTTGCATCGGAAATCAAACTCAAGAGTCACCTGAATGTACGAGAAATTGGAACAACTCCTAGATTCTACTAATTATGTCCTTTTTTTAAATGCTATGATTCAGCTTTAAAGTGCTAACCAGATGCAATGTCTGCATCCAGCTTCTGAATCCCACATTTTAATGAACTCGCTTGGTTTGTGGTTCACGTATATTCAAAGTTACCAAATATTTGCGTTAAGCCTACAGAAGAAAAACATCATTTCAAATTGTGCTGAAGCTATGAACCTCTGTAACACTGCTTCCTACTCGCAGCTTCATGGTCACCAGCAACATTAACACGCTGTAGCATTGCACTCCTTGAACCGTGTTGGGGAAGCAGGAAGCTGCATCACACCCACCCCAGCATTCTCAGTCCTCAAAAATCTTTCCAGGTACTATCTTTGAATCCTCATTCCTCTACTATCTAGCTTCCAGCACTGACCTCCCATTCATATACGTACATCCTTGTAGCATGCTATCTTTAAAAGAAGTCAATTCTGTGTGTTAGGAGGCATCCCTTGACAAAGAAGCCTCAGCAGTCAATCTGTAACTCAGGTCATGGCATTGAGTAAGACCCAGCTAAAGAATGCTCAGACCCAGCCACTCATTTTCCCCATCTGCTGCAATGCTCTGCCTTTGCTATGCCAGCAATTTTCTGCATAAACAGACTGCCTTGGATCTGTGAACTCAAGAAATACAGAGGGCACAAAAACGGGAGGAGAGGGAGAACACATTGTCTCTTTATTTTATTTACATTTCCTGCCCCATGAAAGCAGCTATATCAATGTAATCTAGAATTCAATGGGGCTCAGCACTCTAGTATCAGTGCCAAAGCTCCTGTCTCTAGTTGGGATTCTAGTTACAACCAAGTGTGGAGACTCCCTTCTTCCAGTAAGCATTGTTCTAGGGAACTCCACTTAAATGTAATCAGTCTCCTTGAAATCAGCTATAGCCTTAGAAAGCTAGCACAGACACTGTCCTGAAGATAATGTTTTACTGACTACGTGCCTAACCGAAGCAACTTTTGAAGGCAATCAGATGAGCGATAACATGGCATAAAGCTGGACTTAGGATAGTCCCTTCAAGTGGCAGCAAGCTGTTAGAGCAGTTGTTCTGCAAGGAGTATTAATTGTGTTTCACAAGCCAACATCACCTATCATATCAAATGTTAATTAAACAAGGCACTCAACTACAGGCCAAACAGCGTAGATGAAAGCAGCCATGGCATTTGCACTTTTTCCTATCTGGCTCTTTCCTTGGATCTCCAAAGCCTAAACAGCCAAAGCGTTGTGCTCAGGCCAACAGAGTAACACATAGCCAAGCAGAAAAAGGAACAGATGATTATAGGTTTGGAAGATCAGAACAAAAATGAGAAACTGCATTTAAAAAAGTTAAGAAGCCACCATCACTCTAAGAGTTGGAAGTTTTATCTGGGTCCATCAGCTCTTCAGGCTTGAAGCAGAGGTCTTCAAAGCTAAACATCAAACCCCTGCTTTTTCAGTTAATGACAGAAGAAGGGGAATAGAAGACAAAAAGAAGATTGTTACCAAGGGGGGCAGCTGATAAGCCTATCTCTTAAAATAGAGGACATGGGTGAATTTATTGCTTGCAGAATGCTGACAGGCAAGCAAGGAAGGCATTAGCCTACAATAAAACCATTAACTCCGCAGAACATTTTGGTTTTCTGGTTTGTTTTTTTATTGTTGGTTTGTGGGGTTTTTTAAGTATCCAGTACAGAAAGGAGCTTTCATACTGAGGCTTTAATACTATGCTACAGAAACATATGGAGTTAAATGAATGGCTATACTTAGCGGAAAATAAACAGGAAATGAAACAATGACAAAGATAAGATACCTCCAGAAAGCGTATTAGGAGTCCTCAACAGAACAATGGGGAAGGCTGTTAATTAGGAAACCCCCACGCCTGTCTCTAGCTGAGCTGGGAGTTTAGTAACTCCTGGCCTGTTCCAAACTCATCACAAGGGTGTAGTTAGACAATGACTCAGTCCAATAGCCTGCTGCTGCCCAAGGAGCCATTCATGCTGCTTCTCCTGCAGTTAGGGCTCATCTGACCTCTCAGTAGAAAACTCGTCTGGCAAAATACAGTGGTTGGGAAAAAAAAAAACCTGTCCGCTCAGTAAGATGTACAGGGTGCAAGACATCAACCAACCACCAGCACTGACGCAAAACGCATGTGGGGAAGAAACAGAGGAAAGGTAAAAGGAGCAGTCCAGGGCAGGCTGAGACAACCCTTTTGTGCTGCAAAAAGCATTCAGCTCAGCCATCTCTCATATCTGCAATTTCACAGTTGCTAAAATGAAATAAACATAACCTACACGTAAAAAAAGTCCTGCTTTCTTTGTCCTGGCCATGCATTTCTGACACACCCTTGAGTATCAAAACAAAGAATAGTTATTCCATAACACACTGAACAGCCACGTGAGCTCTAGGGACATCAGGGACATAGCTGGAAGGTGAGGCTGGGGAGAATGGACAAGATCACCTTTAGACAACTGCTCAAAGCCATCATGAAGCTGCGGAACTGCCATCTAAGAGAAGTAGCATGACAATGATTAAAATAGTCACCACTGGGAAAGGGAATGGGACGAACAATCAGCCCAATGTACTAAAGGCTGGTGAGGTTTCTCCCACACCCTAAGAGCAAAAGCTCTGCTTAAGATGGACATAAAAACCGAGGTAAAATAAACTTAAAGATTTACTGGCACAGCCTCTGAAGTATTCCTGTCCTCTTCACGGAGAAGTAAATATCAAAGTCTGTAAAAATCTAGCTTAGCTACCAAAACAGTTTGATCTACAATCAGAACAGCTATAACCACAATCAGATTTACAGATATAACATACTGAAGCTAAATAAAAATCCTCAGAAATCAGACCAAATTAACCGTGAGCTGAAAACCTCTGTTTAAAGATGCAAGAAACACCATTGTTAAAAACATAGTTTAGAGTATAATTTAAGTAGTCTGATATACTGTTTTCTTAGTAACACACTCCAGCTGAGACATCACAACTTTTTAAAGATGTCTGACATGCCAACCTCCACATTTCTTTTTCCTACCACTTGTGATGTCTTTTCTCCCCAGCAAAGAATGCAGGAATGCTACCATTTAACCACTTCAAAATAAAATGACAGGATTCTTTAAAAAAAAAAAAAGAAAAATCAGCTGTAACTACATTTAAATAATTATATCAATAATTGGTCAGTTCTCATCTCTCTTTGGAATCTTACAATGCTGTTTTTAATTTCAGTATAAATATTAACCTACTTGAAGTGAAGCTATGAAAATTCATATTGTTTTTATCTCACAGCCCAGTACATAAAATTAAAGCCGGGGTGAAGGAAATGCATTAATTCTAGGGCATTAAAGACAGCCAAGTGAAATATAACATGCACTGACTGTAAAAAAAAAAAAAAAAAAAAAAACCAAAAAAACACACAAAACAGTCTGTAGTTCCAAACAAGTCAATGGGACTCAGAATGTAAGACCACACATTTTTTGTAATCTGAACCTTGTGTCTGAAGACAGATTTAATGCATTTATAACAGAGTAATATGCCTGCTTAATCAGAAGTTATGCAAGAAATTCGTCAGGCTACATTAGACAGGTTGGATTAGAGACAACAACAGTTCCATTGTGGGTGCTGAAAGAGATTACTGCAAAGCACAGGTCTAATAACAAAGCACACTTCCTATATTTCCATAACAGAAATGCTTATTTATTAAAAGGTATGGTCTTATGCATCGACTTAAATACCTCACATTATACTGAGGATTACACAAAGCAATTCCTTTTGCCTGTAATGCTTTCCCTAAAGCCATACAATGTTTTGAGTGACTATTCTTTGCTTGGGATTTACTGTAGCTTCTAAGTTAACAATAGTCAAGAAATACTACATCGTCAATGGTGACATGGCACAACTTGACATATTTTATGAAATTAGACTAGCATCAAAGACAAAAAACCAAATACTTCATCCTGTATGATTAAGCTTCATTGGAAGGTTGACATAGTCATGTTACAGACCTCCTAGCTGTAAAGTTACTACTTAGCTAAAGACTTCTTAAACTCTTACCCTAGAGCATGTGGGACAGGAAGACTATTATACAGTTAGCATTGACCAAAAGAGAACCAGGCTATACACATTTTAAACTTTTTTGTGATTCAGTAAATGAGCTTGCTACATCATTAAAAAAAAAAAAACCCAACCAAAAAAAGCAGGCTGTTGTACCGTTTCTTCATTCAAGACTGTTACTAAACATAGCTTCTTTCAGGCTATGTTAGATGTCTCCATCTTTAACTATAATATATTATTTAAACAATCATTCCTTAGTCCTACTCTCTAAGGAATTTCAATCATTGTTCCTGACCTTCTCCTTTAATATCTTGATGCTGATTATATAATCAATGTTACACACAGAAATACTAAAGCTGTACAAAAAACCTGTTACTTTCCTGCATACACAGCTTTATATCTTATCATCCTTTTCTCCCAACCTCAATAAAAACAAAGCGCTGAAACCACGTGCTATTTATATGCCACCATTTATCTCATAACTGCTTCATGGATTTCTCATGTGACTCTTTAAATGCATTCTGAATTACTTCTCCTGAGGCAAGACCTCCCCCCCCGCCCCAGTTCTGTCAGTTCCCTGATTATTCCCCCCCTGCATCTCTTATAAGCCAAGCCTGTTCTCAACCACCCGCCTCCATAGCTCTGCGTATCATGATCCCTAACCTTGGTGCTCCTCTGCTCTTCTCCACTACCTTAACCTTCTAATCCCTTCCACTTCCCTGCCTTCACTGGGAAACCAGCTGCAACACATGTGCCTTCAGCTTTTATGCCAAACACCAGCTAGAAAACAAACACTGCCAAGACAGCTGAATGTTTACTCCAAATAGATATAGATTAAATTCTCTTCATCTTTCCTTCAATTTGGAGATTAACAAAGATTCTCTTTTCCCTCTAGCCACTGAGTTTTCATAAGGCTTGCAAGAATGTTGATATTATTGCTATTGTAATCAGTTTGCCTAAAATTAGTAAACAGGCTTAAGAATTGTTGACAGAGAAAAGTGCATAACAATCAAATAGCTGTCCATTCACTGAGAAACAACACTGGGGCTTGGGGCAGGAAGGAGAAAATCTTCATCTTTCTGCAACTCATGGTATCTTTATCAGTACAATGAGAACAAAGGGAGGTGGAGGAAGTAAAAACTAACCTAAAATGCAAAGGATTCCATCAGGTTGAGATTTGCTGCTCTGCGTCAGGATACTCTGAATGTTCCGAAGGCGGCTGCAGCTGCAAAATAAAGAGAATTCATCCTCAAAGTCAGGGTTTTAAATTGCTCAAATTTCATAGGCTAAAGAGTTGACCTAGCAAGTTTTTTTTACCATAAAATTAAGTGGACACACTTCAACTTGAATGTCTTTTGTTTGAAATACATTTAGATCTCATATCAAACCTCAGATTATTTATTTTTGCCCACTAAAAGATGAAGTACATAGACCCGAGAGAAGACTAGAACCCCTAACCACCCACTCTAACCAAGTGCCCTGTTAATCTCTAATAACCTCTAGCAAAAACTTCTGTTTAAGTTTCCTCTCGCCAAGCCAGCAACACTTCTTTCTCTGCCAGAGAAGCAGAGAGCAAAGCAACATGAGGCATGTGATGCCCAGGTAGAAAGCTGACAATAGAAGGGACTGCAGCAGCTCCTACTCCACAAGAGGAGTTTGCAAAAGATGAGTTTTCAGCACCTCCAGCACCATGAGAGCACTTCCATCCTGTGTAACTACATAATACCTCCTACAAACCAAAGCATAGGGGAGAAGGGGGAAAGGCACAGAGAACTCTGTCTTCACTCGCAAACCTGCAGGTTCTCATCCACGTCTTCAGTTAATAAAGCATCAGTTTCATGTTATCTGTGGTGCCCCAGTGATGCTTTTGCTTATCAGCATCACAAAGACTCAAACTGGTGACCCTGTCATTATTACAAGCACACACACAAGCAGAAATGCAGAACCGGGAGAGCCTTCAGACAGAAAAGACACAGCAATTTTAGTGAGCACTGTGAGATAGGTACCCCTGACCGAATCTTCTCTTATAATTAAAGCTTCAGGTATTTCAGTTCTTCCTTGCATCTGGCATTGCTCTCTAGAGTTTTACCCAGTCTGTAATGGAAAAATATAGAGCCAATACTCTACTTTAGCATTACAGAAGCTGAACTCCAGAAGAGTATCTCTTTTTAAGAATGATTTTTTTTTTCTACAAGACAAATTAACCAATTGAACTTACACTAGTGGGTTCCCAGTCAGAAAGTAAACCACAGCTCAAATCAACTCTAAATAAATAATATTTAAAGCAAATGATAAAAGCAAGAACTTTTTCCCCTCCATACCAAAAGAAATATCTAGATCATTTCCATAAGGTGCATATCACACTTCTCATTACTTCTGTATTAAAACTATGCATTTTTTTCTAAAATGAACAGTGAGGGAAAAATATAAACCTAAAGTAAAATCTTTGATAATCTACCTTAAAAAGAAATGAAACACTATCAAGTCTTGCCAAGATCTTCACAAACAAAATTAATTGTTTATTATATAAATTTTAATTTAGTTGTCCAATATGTATCTTTAAGCCGGACAAAAAAATCAGCTACAATAGTCACACAGAAAGCAACATAATCTGTGATTCTAGGCAACATTTTGTGAGCTTGTTTTCATCCAGACAGAAGGCAAGAAATTTCACTGCTGATATTACTGAATACATTTTCTTGTTCATAGTCTTGTTTATATAACTATGAGCTGTTCAGCTCTAAGAAACAAATGTCTCTTAGAGCAAGACTATAATAGAGCTAAATTTATGATTTGTTCAAATAAACAAGAATTCTTACATTCAGAGTTACATAAGCCAAGTAAAAAGCAAATAGATCTTTCCAGTGATACTAGAAATATCATGCTATACTTTGTCTGAAAGACAGAACAAACACAAAAGATTTATATTATAGCTAATCTAAGTACAATTCAAATATTCACAACAGAAGACAGGCTACATTTGAAGATACTTTCATAGGAAATATAAATCAGTGCAAAACACTCCAGTTTCATTTTTTTTCCCAATTTCAGGCTGCCTATTTGACGTCTGAATCCCTGAATTATTTTTTTCCTGAAATTTTCCGATTCATATTATACTCTGTATGGATGAGTAGGTATCTTGATCCATTGTGAGATACGGAAATTAAAGCGAATGATGAAAGCAAAAAGACACTTAATTGGTTACTATGAGATGTTGTTGCCCATGTAGGTGATGCTATGAAGTCCATGAAAGAAACATTGAACTTTATGCTGCACGTTTTAGTAACTTCTAATTTTTAGTTCTTTAAAACCTAACTTCAAATTTAATCTCACAGCTACCCAATCTTAAAATTTTGTATCTTGTTCTGGAAGATTTTCATCCCACCATCCCACCATTAAACAGGACCCTAGACTAGGACTAGGTGAGTGAAGATCCACTATGGCAAACTATACAGGGCTTGCGTTTTTATACTTCCCATGTCAAGAGTAGGAAAAAATGCTGGACTATTCACTATGGGTACAAACAAATTGACTAACAAATGACTAACTTCATTTGTTAATACGCAAACAAGGCTACAATTATTTAAGGACCAGCTGCAGGCAAGCAGAATTGCTACAGTCTCTGTAAAATGCAAGAAAATGGAAGCAACTTTAAGTACAGGCAAAGCCTGCATGAAAACAAAAATGCTTCGCAACTTATCTGCAAAGGACTGTTTAAGAGAAACCCTTCCTTCCCAAGGCTTTTTGAAGGACAGATTGAGGACCGTGAGAAAGAATGCCCAAGGACTTCTGCAGTGACAATAAGCAGCTTCCAAACTGACTTCTAATAAAACATTTACCATATCAGACGATGCATCTTCTTGCCTCTGATCAGAGTGAGAAAAGAAACTGTCATCAGAAAAAAAATATTATGAACCTTCAGTTTGGAAGCATTCAAGAGGTAGATTGTCATTAAATTCCTCTCAGAAACAAGATGCAAAAATCCCTCTACTACTCATGTTCAGCTTTTACTCTCAAGGCAAATTTACGTAATTTTCCAGCCAAAGACAGGTTTGTCTGGATTGTAAAATATTTTTAAAACCTCTTATGCATTATAAATACAGCATAAATATATACCTTGATTTTGCTATTAATTTTTTCCCCTATACTGATCACTTTCAAAAGAAGAAAAGCGTGGTTAGAACTACATTTGACAAAGAACAAGTATGGAAACTCCTAAGCAACTCCTGGGAGAAGACACACCCATTTATTATAAAATATTACTATATGATACAAGGTAAGTTATTCCTAAGATCTTCAAATTTTACCTTCACACTAACAATTTAGACAAAAGGGACACCTGATCAAATACACTTATCACGTGAAAAGAAAAATTAGAGTAATGAGCCTGTGCACTGGGACCAGAGCAGAGCAAAGGAAAATACACAATGTTTTTGTATTCTTGAACTCCGTGAAAGCATTTTCTGATCTGTTCAAGTAAATTGGAAGGGGTACAGGGTAGGTAGGTGGTGAATTGGAGGAGGAAAGTACTTGCATGTTTGTTCTGGGTTGGGCATTTTCCCCCCCCTCAAGTTTTTATTTAAGGTTAGGAATTTTACTCTCCTAGAATTAGTTTCAGTATTTTTAATAGATATTATAACTTCGGTGCACTCCTTAAAATATATAAAATTCTCAGATTAAGCTTCTAAGAAATTTCTGCCAAGCAAAGCTGAACGTCAGAGACACATTTCCTTCAGGACACAGTCCTGACATAAAAGCAAAAAGCACAGGGCAAACTATATGTTCATTATTTCAAAATAAGATGTATGACCATAAAGATGTTAATTTCAATCTTAATATTAAACAGCCTTCAACAGAATATATTTTCTTGCCTTAAAGAAGTGGTTTCTATGAAAGAAATCTTTGGAAAGTTTTCACAGAAATATTTTCAACTCCATTTCAAGCATGTATAAATCATTACATTCAAAGGCTGACATTACAAACAGAAGACTTCTGTGTCTGAAGAACGACATTCTTCAGAAATACTGAAGAGGATAATTAGAATTCTTACTACATGCTTTTGAACAATACAGGCTAAACTCTGTATAAAGTCAGAGAAAAAAATGGCATTTTCTTGCATTTCACATTAAACAGTCATCTGACAAAAACAAAGAAACCATCCTGGGAAAAAAATTCCATTACTTTTCCCGCCTCCAAAACAAGTGCCCTTGCAAGGGTACTGACTTTTTAATCCTTTTCATTTTACCACAATAACACAATTTCAAAACAGAAACAACGAAGAACAACCTCCACACAATGGTGTAACCCTCTGCGCTTCAGGATGCTTTCCTGGAAGATGTGGCTCTGGATCTACCCACGTATGTAACCACAACTAAATTTTACAGTAGCTTGAACTCAACAAATCAGCATTAGGTGTGTTCAAAGACAGTTACATGAAGCTCTTCTAAAGAAATCCCAAATTTCTTCAGTGGACTTCAATGAGACTTGGACAAGACACGAGCTTCAAGTTACTTAACCTAGGTGTATTCCAACCACATCCAAGCAGGTAACTACAACCAGGCTGCTTTAGAAGTAGTAAGGACTTGAAGCAGGTGAAGTGAGAATTTTTCCAACATGCAGTTTTGAAGAGAAGATGCAATTTCCACATTGGCTTAAGCCAGTCTAAGAGCCCATGGTGCTGCAAGGTGCTGTCTGGCCCTTCTCACTGCCTTTGGATCTGCACTAACAATCTCGAAGCCATGTGTCAAGTCAGATCAGCTTACAGAGCCAAACAAACTCTAGCGCAGGAATTAAAAAAAAAAAAAAAAAAGCTTTCAAACATTATCAAGCTGATGTGACTGCTGATGAAAGCAGGTCAGAAGGCAAAGCCACATTTTGGGGTGGCATCTGGCAATAAAGTGTGCTTGGGCCAATTAAGAAACTATACGTTGAGGTACTTGACATTATGCTAATCTTGGACTAGATAAAAAAAAAAAGGAAGATAATTGACAATCATTAACTTCGAAGAATTAGTGCTCATCTGTTCACATGTCTTCATACTAATTATGCAAAGTACCTTGCTTTACAACAGTCTAGCCTGTCACAACTTAGTAACAGACATGGTGCTGGAAGCCATGTATGTTGGAAAATAAAGAGCATACTAACAACTGTGCCTTTCTCAAACAGAAAGAACAAATGTGTTTTTTAAATAATGCTACACAGTATTTTAATTCTCATTTTATTTATATTTTCACAACATGTTACCTTTTTCTGCATCCCTTGTTGCTAGCTGAATTTATTCTGTGCCCAAGCTTGCTGTCGGAATCCAGCGGTACCAATGCAGCAACGATATTAGCATTGATTCCTGATTGATTCCCAATTGATTTCCACAGGCCGGTTTACCATATGTCTGGGATGGCCACAGCTGTGGTTAACATGCAATTCAGCTGACAAAGGATGTGATTTCACCGTGTTGAGTATGTTTTTCTTCATATTGGCAGATGTTACCCTCCTCCCCCACAAAGGCTAGGCAGTCTTAAAAACCCACACGTGGTAAAGCTTTGATAGATAGCAGCGAACAAGGGGAAAAAAATCTGAGACGCCCCTGGCAAGCGTGTGCAAATCCTCACATTAACAAGGTTCATCTTCAGGGAATGACTTGAATAGATTCATGCTGTCTACTTAAGACAGACACTGGCTTTAACATTAAGTACTTGATTTTAAAAAATAAATAAAATGGAAAGATAAAACCTTTTATACTTCTTTTCAAATCTCACTTATTAACTTGCTGCTGCTACCATCTGTTTCCACTCTACCCTCAAAAAAATCAAGTTTATTTTTCATGGGCCTTTTGTTGACCTCAGGATTTCTACCAGAAACATTACTATTGTCTGCTTATATCAGAGTATGGGATTTCCCTGGATTTCCCACAGTCTGACATTATCACCATCTTCACACATTTGTGAAAACAGAAGTCAGATTGAGTTAAAGGCTTTCAGAATTTCGTTAATTTCCAAAGCATTTTATTTGAAATTTACTATCTAGCTTGAACATGACATGCTCTCTCAGTTTTTTTGGTTTTTTTCCTTAGCTCACCAAAATAACTCTGTTTTACTGCTTGGCACTCACAAAAGACAATAGTATTCACCCACCTTAAAATACATGACAGTTTTCCAGCCCTTTTCAGAATTTCTCTACAATGAACATAGGGAGCTTGACTGTAAAAAGGAGATCTAGCAACTTGAAAAACTAGCATGTTTATCAACAGTAAGTAGCAAATATTAAAAAGGAATGTAAAGGAAGAAATTTAAATTATGTGTGCACTTCACAGGACCAAATTCCTTGCTTCTTGACTTTAACTGGACAGTAATATTTAATTCTGTAATTCAGAAACCTCAAGCACCCAGGAATAGGCATGAACCTCTCCTTACTGAACGTCTGGGCCTACTCAATGCTGGTTGCAAATTACAAGGATTTTTGTCACTTCAGCACATCTGAACAGCAGCACTATTTATTAAGACTGCACGTCAGTATTCATACTGGTATTTTCTATAACCACTCTGGACAGTGCAACTCTTCAGAATATTTGTTTATTATGAGCAACTCACAGGTAGGACCAACATCAGCCAATGGGCTGGAAACAAAGTGAAGTTCTTCCACAGGTGCAATCAAATGACAGATTGTCCATCACCTAAACACATGTAGGTACCAGTCAGACCTGCAGCCTTAACGCATTCTCTATTTAAACAGACTGACTTACAAACACCAGCTCTGTATTTCCACTTTAATTGCAGCATGTTTTTGAGAATGCCAGCTATTCCCCCCAAAAAATTCCATTATCACCTGAGAAAATGGCAATATACGAAGAAGTAGGAAAGACTAGCAGCTGCAGTGTAATTATTCTGCCATGAGTCAATCTTTGAACAGAAGGACAAAGCAAGTGTCTAGCACTTCAGCAGAAATCAGAAGTTAAGCTGCAGTGCCTCAAGACTAAATTTACCTTCAGAGCCCATTACCGGACCACAACCACAGCAGCCATGCGGCTACAAACCGTGAAGCCAGATGCTCTGCCATCAGTTCAAGACGAACAATCACTTCAGCTGAAGCTCCACAGGCAGACAATTGAACGCAATTGCTCTGCTCCTCTCCTTGGCAACTTCCCTTCCTAAGCACTTCTTCTACCTCCCTGTTCCTATCAACCATACAGTCCCACGTCCCTCTTAACTTTGGCCACAGCCTAGCACTCAACAGACCCTAAGCCATCTTACTTTCTTACTTCCCTAACATGGTAGAAAATCATCCTTATTCTAGAAATGGGGGTCTTTTTTTTTTCCCCTCCAGTACTTCAGCAAGTTAAATTAGTGCCATCTTGGCACAGCTAAAATACAGTGCATTACTTAAAAAAAAAAAATTGGTGAAACTGTGCTATGACAAAATCCTGAACCTTGACACAATTACATAAGGAACACATGGATACAAACTGTTAATCTTTCAACACAGACATGTCCCCTGCTAAAACTGGTTGGGAAACTACAACTCTTCCGTCCCTGCACCGCCATGTCCCCAAACACCCCACTGACTGCTCCTCTGAAGCTCCAGGAAAAAAGCCACATACTTAACCACTACATGATTAAAACCAGAATGGTTTAGAGAATGATAATATTAAGGCACATAGACAGAGACAACATAAAAACTGAAGCCAAGTACTCATTTTGCATTTCCCCACATACATAGACACACAGTAACAACGAACCTGTATTATGTTACAAACATGATTAATTAATAACAAGGATTTGCCTACTCTATTTTACATAAAGGTAATGCAAAATTGGGTGGGTCCAAAGCCCTACAAAATAGAACAAATTTACATTGATTTTAGATGTTGATATTTAACCAAAGCATTTAATAGAAATTTTGTTCAGAAATGCATATATTCTTAAGGGAAACACTCATCACTAAACACAGACATATGAAACATGACATCATCTTCTAAAAAGGCATACCCTTTTTAGACAATACTCATCTCTTAGTTAAGAGCTTTTTTTATTTACAAAAACATTCTTTACTTCCTTTTGTTGTTACAGTGCCTAGGGTCACTGTGGTAAACGCCAGCTCCCACCACACCATACAGCAGACCAAAACTCTAAAGTATGTGGAAGAACTCCAAGAATTATCTCTGGCCGTTTCTCTATTCTTTATATAGTCTTAAGAATTTTTCCATTCCTGTTTGGGACTCAGGGGTGAGGGGAGGAGGGTAACAGATTGTGGAGGTTTTTTTAAGTTATTTTTATTAACTGCCTGGTATCTGCTGACTGCTTGGGAAATTTATTGCAAACACTGGCCTCCCTGCCTCCATCTGGCCTGAAAAAAAAAACTGCACAAGAACAAATGTTGAGGAGGAAAAAAATTAACAGATGACATGCCTCCTACAAACATGCCAAATTACAGATGCTGTCTGGATCTCCCAGTGGAGCTCAAAAGCTTGCAGATGTTCACAGAGAGGCTGAATGTTCTCATGACAACTCTAAAACAGGATCTCAGATTACAAAAATCACTCATAAAGAGAGAGGCTTGAGTGGAAACCATTTTCTCTTTCAGCTTGCCTTTTTTTTTTTTACCATCTTGGTATTTTGTTACTGATTATGAATTTTTACGTCCTTTCCAGCTTTAAACAAATATTAAGCTCTTTCTAAATAAGATAATTTATTAAGTGAAAAAAAAAGTATTTTAAAAGGTCATTTTTGCTTCCCTTTTATGATCAATTCAATTTCTAACTGCAGGCAGAGAAAGAACATAACCATCACAGAACAGCCATGTTCATGTATTTCAAGCAAACAGAACGACCTCCATTTCTCTCTCACAGTGCAGAATTTCTCATGTCACTGGCACACAATCTGAAAAGTAAAAATCCTTTTATTCCTTTCTTGTACAAAATATAAAAAAGCTTTTTTTTTTTAAATTGAAATTCTACAGCAAATGTAGACCCACTTTAATATCCAGGCAGCTTGGTCAACTGTTTGTCTGCAATTTACGTGTAACTCTGAAATTTACATGCAATGTTCCAGTTACTCTATTATCTGACTTTACACTGGTGAATACTTCCATGTATTGTGCTATAACTATTGAAAGCATCAAGCACTTTAGTTCCTGGGTTGTTCTTTGTGATATCCAGACACTTCAGATAATACACTGTAGCCTAGTACACACACTGGTGCACCTTAAGCCTTTAAAAGGAAATGGAGCTCCAGCAACCTAAAGATACCTGAGCTGACACCCGAGCTCCCAGAGAGCCAATGTTATCATCTAACATGTCCTCATGCCCCATCTCTTCTCAAGCTCTATCCCCCATATTTCTGAAGCTCAGAGAACGTTATTGCCTTCATATCGTCAAGCAGTTCTCCACAAACTACCCAGCAGGTGCCCACACAAATACACCATCTCCTTTCTCTCCATAATCCCTCAGCCCCTCCCAAATCTCTGCTATCCCTACCCTAATTTGGTTTTCCTACCTTTCCCAGACCCTTTTTTCCTTACTTCCAAGGTAGCCTCACACCCATCCCCTCCCAAACCAGACCCAGGCTTAGCTCCCCGCAGTAACTCTGCCCCAAGCCCAGTCTCTCCAGAACAGCCCCTCTCCAAGGTCCCCAAACCTTTCTTTTTGCCCTTCAATCCATCGCGGCCTCCCACATACCCTCCTCCACTGGGATTCAGGATTCACCAATCAAGAAGTCAACCCAGGCCCCTACCTGCCCTCCTGCCAGGGCCAACAATGCTCTTCTCCCAGTAGCCACCAGCAAAATTGGCCACCCTCCACCATGCAACGCTCCATCCCTTCCACCCCTAGCCCCAGCCCCTCAAATACTGCTCCTAATGCTCCTGCTCCCCATAACCACCCCAACCTCCTTAATGACTCCTAATGCCCCTGCAATACCCCACAAAGCTCCTTACTNAACACTTGGGTGCTGTGTTGGCTCCTTCCATCTTCTCCTTGGCATGCAGCCAAGACCCTGATGGCCATGGTCCATCACGACAGGGGTGTTCATGTGCCTGCAGAGGTCCAGAGCCCCATAAACACAGCAAGGCTAAGGTGAGAGACGAAAGGAGAGGGGAAAGGGATCTTCTCAGGTCAGAAGTTAGTGCCATTTTGCGCCCAAGGCTCTTCTTACAGTCAACAAGGGAAGATGTTTTAAACCTCTGGGGCACTGCACCAGGCTGTTGCCCACAGCCTTGCATTTCCCTTGGGTGCAGGGCGATGCAAAAGCAGGTCAACAGCCTAGAAAAAAAAAAAAAACCAACAACAGAGAGGTCAGACTTCCTGGAGAAGGAGGGAAGGAGAAGGGGTGTCTGGCAGCACGGCTGGGAAAGGACACAACATCAGCTGTTATTCCTGCTCTCCAGCTTCCTGAGCTTCGCTGTCCCACTATTGTTCCACGTTTTGAAGCCTGCAAAAGCTGAATGAAATCCATAACAATTGCCAAGGAAGTAAGAGGAAAGCAGAGTGCTTTGGAAAAGGGGGAAAGCTGCTGCTGATGTTCCTTGACAGGTCCTCCTGACCTAGATCTTGTCCAACAGTAAACCACCAAATCTGGGTTAAGTCTCTGTTCACTTGACCTGATAGGGCTCTCTCTAGCTGTGCTTTCAGCTTGGTACCTCAACATTGGCATCTGCCAATGGAAACAGCTGCCTTTTCACCCTCTCCTGTGAATACCTTTTTATTTTTAGTAAATCCCTGCTGCATCTGCTGCACCGATGCTGGATACACAGAGACCAAAAATAGATGTGGTTTGCTCCGGGACACGCACCTGCAGAGATTCTCTGTTCCCCACCCATGAGGGACACCTAAACTTCTCACCCTGGGCTAGTGGATCCTTAGGAGGCTTGAGGCTGCATTTTACTAAAAAATTACTGTATACATCCCACACTACCGGCACATGCACGTCCCTTCCCTGCAAAAGGCGTGGGCTGCTGGGTTTGTCAGCTGTGGGAAGGCTTTGATGTCCTGGTGCATGCAGAGGAGCTGCCTAAAAGCCATCCTGGAGAACTTTCCAGGATGGTGGAACCCCAGTTTACCAGCTGGAATACCTGTCTCCATCCCTTGTGTTTGACTGGACAGAGGCAACCCCAGAAATAAAACCAGCAGTCACAGGTCCAGCTCTGGCTCTCCCTGTGGTGCCAGGCACAGCTGAGATGCAGCTGGTAACGCGTAGCAGCGACAGCACGAAGGCTACAAATAAAAACAAACAGAAAAGCTTTATGGCTTACAGAAATCTCACTGTCAGCTTCCAGCTTCCTACGAGCCAAGGATCCATTTTTGGGGGCTTTCAATTTTTTTCTTCTTATCCGCAAGTAGCATTAAGCACGTGAGCCATTTTCCCACCCCAACAGCACTTCTAAGGAAATAATTCAGACTTCTTAGAGAGAAAAAACAAAGTGTGCCATACTTGCATGGTGAAAAAACAAGGTAGTTACCTGCTGTTTTTCATAAGGATTGTTTTCCTCCCTTCTGTTCAGATTTATGGGATCCTGTTGTGTTTATGGGATCCCATAAATGTTTCAGCAGAGTCCACCCTCCAGGCAGTGTCCTAAGAGCAGCGGATGTTCATACCGAGAACAAACTTGCTACCAACAGAGATCTTCATGAAAAATATATAAATAGCACCAGACAGGGATAAAATGAGACTGTAACAAAAATTTCACACTTTTTACCTCGTGAGGGAAAATTAAATAATAAATTATGATGGCAATAAAAAACTCCTACTTGATTTATCCAAGCTCTTTAGGCTAAAAGTTATCAGTGCTATTTTGAGAGGAGAGAGATTAAAATTTCCTCTACCCTTAAATTACCTGTTTTTTTCTCATTGCAAAAGGCAGCCCCCAAGTCAAAGAAAATAGAAAGGTGAGTTTGTTCTCTAGTAAACTGAGGTCTGCATGTTTACACCACCACTAATCTGGCATCAGGCACCCATGAAACACAGGGTGGAGATGCAGGAGACGATGGAGACACGACGCACTGAGATCCTGCAAGCACAGGAAACATATTGCAAAAATAGCCACACTGACCCAGAGTTACCCAGACTTTTTTTCTTACAGCCATTGCCCTTCGTAAATGAAGAGTTTGGCTAAGAGATGGATGAGGCTGAGGGTAGCTATGGACTCAAAGAAGTTTAATAGATGTTCTGTCTGCAGTATCTAACCCCATGCAGGTAGAGAAATTTGAATTTGGGGCTGTTGGAGGACAACAATGAAGTTGCCTTGACTTCAATGGTGGTTGGAGGAGGGAAACGTTTGCTACCAGTCTGGGGAACCACCCTCCCTGAGGATGATTTAGTGCCATGGCTTCTTAATTCCAACACAGTCTGGGACATGGCATCTTCAGGTGCTACATCACGACACTTCTCGAAGAAAAAAAGTTATTATTTTCTAAATTTCTGCCCAGCATCATTTCCATAAAACTCAGATCTTGTCTACCCACTCACTGTGTGACCCTGGAGGTTAAAAGCAACATTTTCTAAAGCTATTTGGTAGTGTCAGATTTACCAGTGTGGAATTATGTTCGATGAAAGACAGGAAATAACTGTCTGGAGTGATGTGCTGACTTCTCTAACCCCCTGGAAAGGCTCTGCAAAGGGGAAACAGTCTGGCTATGCCTGAGGATGATAGGGAAATTCAGGTTGGAAGGCATCTCAGGAGGTCTCCACTCTAACTCCTTCTCAAAGCAGGGTCAGCCATGAGGTCACACCAGGTTGCTCAGGGTCCGCCAAGGATGGAGACAGTGCAACCTCCCTGAGCCCCGTACCCCAAACTTCAAAGACTTCCCTGGGACCTGCTCCTCTCCAAGTGCTTGCCCACAGCCACCACCTACCCACCCTCAGCACTACACCTGTCCTCCTGTTGGGTGGCCACTAGCACTTGGAGGCAACCAGCCCTACACTCATCTTTTTTCCCTCCCTTTGATTTAGTAATTTCAGCCTCGGATGCACAGAGGAAGCCAGAACCTACAGCACTTGCTGTGTGGCCTCCCCTGCCTCTCGTTATCTGCAGAAACAGCTTCCCACCTCTCCCATCCTACTTCCTCCAGGGCTCAAATCCCTCCCTTTACTGCGTTTTGCCTTTCCAGAAGTCTCCTCTCAAGACTCCCTGGGGATACTCTTCTTAAATGTGATTTAAGCCAACAGCATCTGATTCTACAGCTCTCTAGCTCACTCTCAAGTCTCTACCTGTCAGCCTTGAACATCAGGCTGGGGAGAGGCTGCAACTTCAGGCGATGCAACGTCTTCAAAGGCTGGATGTGTAGGCAAAGAGCATCTCTGAGCCTCTCCACATTTGGCATGGCTCCTCAGCCGGTGGTCCTGGAGAGCTCTGGGCTCCTCCTAAGTGGCCCACAGAAGATGACTAAGAAAGCAAAGTTGTCGGCATGCTTGTATTCACTTTAACTCCATTGCATCACACTGCAAAATTTTTAGGGACTCTATGAAGATATGAATGAGCCATCCCATACTGGTGCACCTCTTCTCTCAGTTTTTCTCTCCTAAACAGACTCCCAGAGACTGTTTCTCTCTCTCTGAGACCATTTCCCTCCATCTTTTGCCCAGCACTTTTCCCAGAAAACAGCCAGTATTTCTCCTTATCTGGACTTTCACACTCTTGGACTCTGTTTCCATCTTGCAATGGTTTCTGGCTCAGAAAGGTTGTGAGCTGACAAGACCAGGGATGTTAGGAAAGGAAAATCCACATAAGTTTTCATCTCCTTTTGCCAACATTTCATATAAGTGAGATATTCATACTGCCGATGCCAACATCTTCAATGGCTTCCCACCCACCTCCATTCTCAGTCCAGTGCTGTCCACCTCCTTCAAAAGAGAAGGGAACCACCTACAGTGTAGTGGGAATTGGGACCTAACTTCTCTTAACCCCTTTCTCTCCTTTTTCTCCAGAGAAGGACATTTATGACCTCAGACCCCTCCACAAACTTCCATTCTGCTGAGTCACCTCTGCCTTCTCCTTTTGAATCTTTTTTCTAGCAAAATGCAGCTCCTGATCAGGACCTCCTGCAGAGTTTCCCAGCTCTCTGGTGAAGCGGTACCTTGCACACTTTGCTGTGTGCTCTGTTTGTTGGATCCAGGGGAAGGAAACAGCAATGAGATCATTTGGAAAGCTATTTTTTTTTTTTCTAATTTGGCTTGCCCAACGGAAAGCCAGGAGTCTGATCAGCGAACACCAAGCAGTGATTGCCTTCATCCTCTGTGGTAACTTAAATTAAACTCATTTTTGTCATTCCGTGAAAATGAAGGTGATAATTAAAACCAGCAGCACTCCATCCTCCTCTTCCATCCTGCCTCAGTCCAGAGGAAGGCTGAGCTTGCAGGCACAGCCCCATTTGGTGGAGGGGCTGTGGGAACTGGCCAGGGCCCGTGAGTGGGACAAAGCCCAAGCACCGCTCTGGGCTCAGCTCCCAGGTTTTGTTCAGTGATGGATAGGAATGAATCCATTTTGTCCTCCCAAGACATTTATTCATGGATTTGATGCTTAGCATGGATCCTGGTGATCTACCGGGCACATGCCATAGGCAGGCTTGGATGTTCTCAGCAAGCATCTCTTCATGACAGCAGTCAGGGTTCACGAGCTGCCATGTCCTTCTGTTACCAAGACAAATTAGAGGAACATGGTTTAATTTTATGGCTTGTTCTAACCAGGTTAGCTTTGAAGCCGCTAGCAAAAGGATCCTTTGCAAATCAAACACATGATTAAGGAGATCTGGAAGAAGACGTGTAGGGAAAAAGGTTGTATTTGGTGAATTCGCTGCCTTTGGACGTGCAGTGCTTTTGCATCTGCAAGGGAGAAAAACAAAACCACTCATTTGCGAAACATCAAGCAGAGCCTAAAACCCAGCCTTGGGAAGGAAAGCTGCTGGGAGTTTCCCCCTTCCCTTGTGCAATATGAAGCTTTGGAAAGTACACAGGCGTAACTGGCCATAAATCTTGGTTTACTAATAAAATCTCCTCTCCCTACCTCTAGGACAGTTGCAGCTGGAAAGTGAAATGCTACAGTGTGTTGCTTAACAAGCTGGGGGAATCTCCACTGAAAATCAGAGCTCGCAGGCAGGCTTGAGAGAAACTCTATTCCAATGCCAGCGAACAACCTTTATTGTGTTTCATGAGCTGAAGAGTCTTAAGAGACTTAAGGGAAAGCATCGAGAAGTAAGACCTAGCCATGAAGAGCTTACAGGGAAGACACAGCATTGATGTTACGCACAGCCAGCTCCTGAGGCTCCCCATAAGCTGTGCTTTGGCCTCACATTTTAGGAAATAACAACCCAAAATCTGCTTTTTGTCTGGTCTGCACTGCAGGACAGAACACCGAGGGCTGGAGAGGTTGGGCTTTGCTGGAGCCGGCTTCTTCATGACTGAAGAAACTTTAGGTGTTGCATCACCCCATCTTCGTTCAGCAGCTCCCATTGGTTTTCTTCCCAAATTACCACAGGGAGATGCTGCAGGACAAGCATGAAGTACTTGGCTGGAGGATTACTTCAGATTATTTCACCTGTGCCAACATCACCGTCTCATCATACACACCATGGGCTAAGTTCAAAGATCAAACCTGTATCTTTCACAAGAAAATAATCCTGATTCTACAGGGACAGCAGCCCTTATTTCTCATCCCTGGACATGGGCAGGAATTGAGTCAATCCAGCCCAAGGACAAAAGCCTTTAGGGTCTCTTTATCCCTTTCACTAAACTTGCACCAGCCTCTAAAAGATCATGATTTATAACTTTCTATCTACCCTGAGAACTTCCCCAGCCAGTGCGACCACAATTGGAGCAGGAACAGCTTTCCCAGTGACTGTTTGTGAAGTACTAGATGCAATGGAGTGATATCTCAGTGGGAAACCCCATAGGCCTTAATTTATTGGTTATCATTAGTAGCAATAATACTAATAAAGCATCAGAGAGATTAAAATACCAGGTGCACAGACACAGAAACTTTCCCAGAGCTTGGTCAGCTGGCAAATTGGCGGATAGGCTTGCTGGGAAGTGGTGCCACCAGTTCTTTAACCACACGGTGATGTCTTTTTGTATTTCACCCCAAAGAGGGCATCCACTTCGTCGCCCACGTGCGACCCGAGAGGGGCGGTTAAATCCCACCGAGCACATACGCTTGTCACTGTCACCTAGGGTCGCTGGGTTTGATGGGCGGTGTGGAAAGGATGGGGGCTGGTTTTCCCCTTCCCCGAGAAACGCAGCGCTGAGCCAGCTGGGCAGCCTCTTCCCAAGGGGATTTCTCACTGCTTGGGTTCACACTTGCCAGCTTTCCTTCGGGAAGGGGCATTGTCAGCCTTTTCCTGGAAGTCATGCGTGACACCCAGTAGCAGCAGCTGGGTTATTTATGTAGCTCTGCTTGTCGGCTGGAAATACAATACACAAAAATGGTCTCTAGCAGCTACTCACACGGGGATGCAGGGCACACAGGCAAAACTGAAATAGCAGTTCTCATTTAAGCAAAAGCTCTGCATGCCTCTGAATACCAGAAGGAAAAACAAAAAACAAAAGAAAAACAAACCTCTTTACAAAAATCACATGCTCTTCTACTCAGTGTCTTATGAGCCCCCTTCAATGGGAGAGTGCAGTGAATCAACTGCAGCTATTATAATCTTTCCTTGTGTAAAAGCTTTCATTCCTGTGGATATTTTAAATTAAAACACAAAATTAATTCACCAGTCTTTTTTCCCCCACTATCCAATGCAGCTGCATCTGAGATGCGACATACCAGCATGTGTCCACCAGCTAAAAGTCCCCCAAAACACAGAATACATCCTTTATTAGCTATTTTAGGCTTGGAGCTGCCTACGTGAGTACTGAACACGTAGGGGAGATTTCTGGTGCCAAAGCACCTATTGGGGTCACCCTGCACTGACCCCAGGGCAAAACCCAGCCAAGATTACGTTGACATGTTGAAGTTGGGCTAGGAGGACAGCAAGGAGGAGGATGCCTGTGTGCCAGATCATAAATATACCAACAGGTGGGTCAGGAAGAAAAATCCATCATCACAGGCTCACGAGAACACACAGGAATTTGAGTGTCCTGATGCTTTTATGCAAAAGGCTCCGGATGCTCAAGCAGAGGTGCTGGTAACAAATTTTAGGTGGATAACAGTACCCCATATGTAACATTTCCCTGTTGGGCCTCTATGCTTTTCTCCCTTGAGTCAAAATCAGCTTTTTCCAGCTCCTGTCTTTCCAGGGGCAGTTCTGCTGCCAGTTCCCCATGTGATAAAGCTTCCTGCTGATAGTCCCTCAGCAGGCAGTGCAGAAGGGGCGTTTAGTTCGTAATCCTGTTAAATATGTAATGAAATTTCTTAGTCTTACTGTACAGTAGTCTTTCTCCTTCTTTGCTCACAAGGGGTAGAGTATGATCCCTTTGCGAATGCCTGGTGCCTCCAAGACCCACGGGGAGGTAGGGCAGCAGCCATAAGCCAATGCACAGAGCTATTAACAAACGATGTCCCTGTTCCCTGTTTCCAACTGGACTTCTTTGCTTCCACAGTCACCATGAGACATAAATCACAGCCATGCAAACCGGCATTTTAGGAAGAGACATTAACCGAAGCAGCAGGCTCAGCTCCATGGTCCACAAACAGGAATAGGGGAAAACTCCCGTGTTTGGCTTCCCCAAGAAACCAGTTGCCCATATTGGCTGTTACTGGCACCACGGGGGCACCTAGAAGCCACATGGGAGATGTGGGTCCACAACAGACGGATAAATACCTGTGCACATCGCGGTTGGTGTGACAATACTGCTCCCCGTGTCCCCAGTGATGAGCACAACGACGGGGCTCATCCCAGCACGGGCTGGGATCTCCATTTTTAAGGCAGGAGCTGCCTGCAGAGGTCATGAGCTGGGGACTGGCCAGAAGAGCTGAGAGGGAGCTGCAGCAGATTCCTGAAAAAGGAGCGAATTTTTTCACAAACTGATGTCCAGGTTCCCATCTCGCCTTGCACGAACCACCAGCGCTTTGTTGTGAGCCACAAGCGTGCCGCACGGGCTGCACGAAACATATGGGGACAGAAAGGCAGCCTCCAGTGTCATTAACTGGGAAAATAAATACACACTAGGTGTCTTGCCTCCGTTGTCCGGTTTTATATCTGGAACTAATTTTGTCATCATTCTGATGAGTGACGAGATAATCGCTGCAGCTGGGCTATTCAGTCTGTTCCAAAGAAACCCTTTTTTCATTAATTCAGGCAGTGATTACATACTCAGAGCCAAATTTCTTCTGTATGTAACCCCATTAAGGCAGCGCCTTTACCCTGGGGATGGGCTCAGCCCTCACTGTTTAAATGGCGTGTTCACAGCTCTTTGTTCTACGGGAGACAAAGGGAAAGCTTTTTTCCTAAATAGAAAAAAAATTAAGGAAATCTGATGTCTTCCTGCACAAAACAGGACACTTAAGATGCAATCGCAGATAATGAGAAATTATCCATTCTTGCCCCAGAGTCAGGAAAATGGCCAGAACACTGTCTTCAAAATACCTTAAAAATATTGTCTGTTTTCTAGAGAGCGCTTGGGTGAGGGGAAGGAGGGGGATGCCGCTCCCCTGGCACAGCAGAGATGCTGCATTTGCATGGCAGATCTGGGGACAATGATGAGAAACTATTCCCCGACCAGCTGGGAGAGATTTTGAATTGAGAAGCACTTTATGCAGAGGAGGGGACTGCATAAAAGCAAGACCAGAGCTGAAAAGGGAGGAGGGGGGGGGAAAGGTGCCGGGGATGATCAGTGTGATAGCATCTGTGGAAATGTCTGCAAAACCCTTTATATTGATGCTCTGTACCTTTTTCGGTGCTTAGGAGCAAACAGCATGATGCTCCTTCATGCTGCACCATCAATGTGATAAAACAAGGTCTGAGGTCCAATGATACAAAATGAGATTTCATTGCCCTAACTGTAAAATAACACAAGGAAATAGGATTGTGTATTGAATAGGATGTATCTGCAATATGCAAGTGGGGTTTGTGTGAGCACAATTCCTATTTAGCCAGTACAATAATATTCACTGTTTACTAGCTAAAAGGAAGCTAAAATTAGGATATAAAACAGTGTCCTCCGCTGACAGCACAGAAATAAGATTGCCCTATTGTCAAGAGAAGGGCGTGAGGAATCTCCTTTGACCTTGACTTTGACCTTGTCTGCCTTCTCCCTTGTGTTATCCTGAGCTTTTCATCTAGTGCTTTACCTTGCTTGATCTTTAAAAAGACAACAATAGGAACCAAGCTGTCAAGTTAAATGGCAATTTATAGCTGTCAGCCACATTGGAAACAAAGGAATTGGGCTTTTACACGACGGCCTCCTGGCAACACTAATTTCAAGCACAGCCCTTCAGCAAAGTGCTCTCTTGCAGCCCATTAAATGAAAACGAACCACTGATCTCATTAGCAAACACACTCTCAAGGCACAGCCCCTTGGCTGCCGCCAGCTGACGGCTTTGAGACACTCTGAAGGTTAACAATACGAAATCTTGCAAAGGCCAAATATCCTTTTTTTTTTTTTTGTCAAAAGGGGTGTTTTATTGTCTGCACTGTGTATAGACCTGTGGGTGAGGAAGGGCAATATTATGTCATGCTGATATTTGGTGCAGAGGTACCTGCCTCTGCCCTGTCTGCATCTGGATTTCATGTCTACTTACACAGCATTTTTTTTCCCTTTCATTAAAGCTCTGACATCTTGGAAATCTGTGTTGAAATTTTAACTCACTACAAAATCCCAAAAGCTTGAAACTTGCTATGAAACCAAAAGCCTGCAAAATGTACCTTCGGATAATAACTTGGGAAAAAGGACATTTAATGAAACTAATTTCATTTTCAAAACATACCTTACACTTACCTCTATAGCATCTCCACGAGCAGTTGGAGTGAGCTATGTGTTATCCCAAGTCTCCTTGTGACAATTAGAGGCAAGCAGGCTTTACTTCAACCATGTCATTGCAACTGACCTTCTCCATAAAGAAGGCACAGTGTCCATGCCTCCATGAGAGCTTCAGGATGAGCTAGTTAGAGCAGGTGAGATCACTTGGTGCAAAAGCATCCACTGACTGGGTCTTTTAAGCCCAGATCTTTGCCTTTGCTGTGCCATCCTGGAAGAAGCCTTTGCTAGAGTTGGTCAAGTTAACTTTGCTGTCATGGGTTTAAGAGATGAACTAGAAATACAAAAAAAATGGTTTCACAAATTCATAGAATTACAAAATCATCAAATGGTTGGGTTGGAAGAGGCCTTTGAAGGTCATCTATTCCACCAGGGACATCTTCAACTACATCAGGTTGCTCAGAGCCCCATCCAACCTGAGCTTGAATGTTTCCAGGAATGGGGCATCTACCACCTCCCCAGGCAACCTGTCCCAGTGTTTCACCACCCTCATGGTAAAAAAAATTCTTCCTTGTATCTAGTCTTTCTAGTTTCATATTGGAAGATCTCCCTGCTATTGCTGAGCTCAGGCGGAGGAGCAGGGCTGAGGGGATAGGATTTCACTCCTGGCATCTCATTTCCTGGAAAAAGTCAAGAAATCGCCACACCTCACTTATGCCATCATAAAATGCAAAAAAGACACATCATCTCATTTCATGGAAAAAATCAAGAAAACACCACACCTCGCTTATCCCATCATAAAATGCAAAGAAGACACATCAGCCCTTCTAAAGCTCTTGATGCAGATGAGTTAAAACTATCCAAGGCCACATTGCTAGCATTGTGATTGCCTCGTAAACCTTCCTGCAAGCAAACAGCCACAAAGAGCATCCTTTGTTCATCCTGGTATTCAAAAGCAGTTAGAAAACTCTCCTTGGATTTAAAAAATAAAAAGAGGAAAAAGTATGTAGCACTTGTAAGGATTTTCTCAGGAAGAAGTCCCAAGAGAAAACCAGGAACAAACTCCTGGCCACAGAGTGAGGAATACGGCAGTGAGCGGTGAGGACAACTCGGTAACATGATGGGGCATGTGAGAGCAGATGCAGAGGACACAGGGAGGCTTTCAGAGCACATTACACCAGGCTGGCTGTTTCTCCATTTAATAGGAGGCAGGATTTCTTTTCTCTCTGAATTCATATTTTCCCTTCTGCAGTGCATTAAGTTCTAAAGAAGATTCAGCCAAGCATAGGAAAGGGCGGGCAAGTCAGCAGGATGAGACTCGAGTGCCCATTGCATGTACAATACCCTCACTTCAGCTGGCTATATTTTCTCCCTAGATGGGCTACAAAAGTCTTCTGGAATTAACATTCTTATTAACTTAAATATATTGCATTGTTATTAACTTAAGTAACACCTCAGAAATATTTACACACCTGAGAAAACTTTGCTCATACAGGAAATTCTCTGCACTGGGAAGGTTTTGCCTCTCACTGTCTGAATTTATACGTGCATAGATGAGTATGCTTCTGGCTTCTGAGAACACCAACAGCAGAGGCTGGCCCAAATTTGCTATCAAATAGCATAAAATATTTGAGGCTGGATGTACGTCGGGTCATGAGTTGATGTTTCCATATCTCCAGCAGCTTTGTGCCTCTCACCTTTGCCGCTGTGGTGCCAGACCTGCCTGCGCAGAGACGTGCTGCTCCGGCTCCTTGCTTCACAGGCACCAGGAGGCAGCAAATACACAATAAAGGTACAAAGCCGAAGAGCAAAATATATCCTGGCAGTTGCTTTAGCTCCTATTGCTGTTGCATAGCTGGGGAAGTAGCAAAATGTACCACCATGTTCCTGTTTTTAATTGCAGCAGCTTCTTCCTTCTGGGCTTGCCGGGTTTTGCTGGCTCACGCTGTCCCTTCCCTTTACCTCCAGGCAAAACCTGACATTTGCTTTCACCAGCAGCGTGAGATGCAGCCGGATCCTGAAAAGCACCTCATGCCATGGTGTCAGGGCTGGAAACTCTGCAGGAAAGTAATCGCCCTCCTGGCTTCTGTGGGGACACGGAGCTCACTTCTGGGGGTAGAAAATACAGTGGCTGTTGTGTTACTCAGTGCCTTAAAATGTGATAATTTTGTGTAATGTGTGGTCTGTGATTTACTCCTAGGAATGCACAAATGGCTGCACTGGAGTGGGGGTGATCCCATTATCCAGTGCCAGTGTCTGCAACAGGCACACACCAAGTGCCCTTTCTCCAAAGCCTCTGCAAGCAGGTGCTTGGAAATTGGATGAAGAGCTCTTTCTGGACTGAGCGGATGAGTACCGATGCCATCCTCAGAAATACCAGAGGGGGGAGTCACAGATAAGAAGCTCCCAAATTAAGCCAGGGGTTAAGGAGTCTGTGCAAAGGAGTCACCCTGGCCAGCAGAAGAGGAGTGCAGCAGAAGAGGTCCCTGGAGCAAAACCACCCTCCCATGATGGCTACATCATCAAAGCAACACACGGTCATTTCTGCAGGACAGCAATACCAGGGCCTTGCAGCCGAGTGTGAGCACTCAGTGATTAATATTCTCTGCTACATGCAAAAAGCATTTTTTTCTTCCTCCTCCCCATGCCAAAGAGTCACCCTTATAGTGAAAAGCCAAAAGGGTGAGTCTAACCCTGATGATAAAACAGGATTCTCGAGAGATTGCCATGGAGAAGAGCATGTCCATCTACATCAGAATGAACTCACTCACACTACCAGATTATTTTTTTCAAAACTTCCTTGGAAGGGATATAAATTTTGGTACAACAGACATAGCCACTGCAGAAATGTTGCATTAGATTAGATATATGAATTACCCACACAGCAGATCTTCAATATGCCAGAGAAAGATATAACTAACACCTGGTAGTTGGAAGTTAATGAAGCAGTATTTACATGGGAAATAAAAAGGGCTTTTAACTCATTTTTAAATGGAGAAGGAGATTCACTATCTGAACAGGTTTTTGAGGGGTGGGTGGAGATATTGTGGCACAGGTTCTGTTCATTGAGATGCCTCCAACCACAAGTGCTCTGATTCCACCATAAGTCCCTGCACCCACTGGTGCAGTTCATAGCACTGGGAGGTTTGCTCTGAGCAGAGGATCCAGCTCTTTCTCCATCTCTCTCTCTAAGGAGGTACCTTAACAGCTATCGACTCGGTAAAGCACAAAATGAACTAAACAGCAGTGCTGTGACATATTGGTTATTCCTCTATTTACTGTTTGGGCTCACTATGGACCTTGAGTGATGCCAGCTGCAAACAGCAGGATTGAAATAATGTTTGCTTGCTCCCCTAAGCTCCTTGCAGCATGTGCAAAAGTCCTTAGGACCCAATCCCCTTTTTTTTTTTTTTTCCCTAATTTATATCCTCTCTCCTCCCTATGAAAATTATTATCCTTCCAAGCCAAGAGCTGAGCACATCTCTGGGGATCCCATCAGTAAGGGTGAGTCTGTGGCCAGAGTTAAGTGGGATGGAAATGCACAAACTCTTTAGGATTCTGCCTGGATTCTCCTGCTGTGTAATTCAGCTTGTCGGCACAGGATAATACAAGTTTCACTAACTTGATGAATGTCTTCGATCATCTGCAGACTAAACAGATGCTGTGCTGAATAAATACACCTATAACTTATTCATTTTAGTGTGCTGAATGACATCCTTAGTGCAGCTGGGGAGGAGGAAAGTGGAGACACTTACCATAACAGGCCGCTGGAAGAGAACTGCCTTAGTATTGATGCTGGATATTGCATCTAGAAAATAAAAGTTAATATGCACCTACGCTTCTAGACCCATTACTTTTTTTTTTTTAGTATTCAGCTCTCTTTCCAAAGCACAAAACTCCATGGGAATAAATCACTGCAAGGGGCAGAACTGAAAACTAAAGTCGCCATAAAGAGCAACTCTCATTCATGACTCTGTTTCTAATATTGTGAGGTCCTTGCAATGCACTAGATTTGTCTTCCCAAGACAGCTGTGGTAGAGATGCTGTCATCCCCATATTACAGAGCTGGCTCAATAGTTTTTAAAACAAACACCAAATTTATTTAACTTTCAATTTCTCACGGATTTCCTTAGAAGTTTTGTACCCAAATGTTTTAAAGGATTAGTGCTGAGTGACCTGCTGCAGCTGGGTGGGAACTGAGTTTCCATTGCTATACTAGTTGGAGGCTAGAATCATCTGTGCTGGAGCCATACCTCTGCAGGAGCTTTGCAGGGATTGAAAATCCAATTTCAAGTTATTCAACAACTGTGAAGCCTTTAATGCTTGCAACATTCAAGGTTAAAAAAAAAAAAAAAAGGAAGAAAAAGAAACAAGAGCAACACACCATCAGCATCTCTACTGGTGTGACAGGATAAACAAATCCAACAAGGTCAAGTATGTGTCTGACAGGCGACAGAGAACAGCACGTCAAAAAGACTCAGAAACTCACTTTTGGCATGGATCTCCTACAATTCCCTCCGGATTAGAGAAGCTTTTCCCAATCCTTGAATCACGAGCCAGGGCATAGACGTGGTTGCAGGGTGCAGAGAAGGTGGGAATGCATTTTGCTCCAGGGCAGCATAGCCCATGCTGTGAGACTGGACACAGATTTCAGTTTTGATGGGTATATTTTCAGCTGCAGGGGCAAAGCAGAGCAGTAATGACTCATCATGCCCAACAGCCAGTGTGAACACCATGGGCTGGGCCAGAAGAGACATGACCCAGGGGAGTCACTTCGGGCTATCGAACCAGTAAGTGGTTGGGCTGGTTGGAAATATCATGGGCTTGCTTTTGAAAAATGCTGGTTCACCTGAATGTTTTGTTCAGCTTTGCCTCTGACACCTATAGAGAACCTACCTTGAAGCTAACGACTGCTTGCCTACAGCGATGATGCTGCAGAGATCCCTGGGCTGTCTGCAAAGGTTGGGATAATGTGGAGCAGCTCTGTGTTGAGCAGCCAAGTTCAGACTTGAGCTTCTGAGGTTTGGATCTGCTCCTGTCTCTGCTAACTCCGCTAACCAAGACTTCGTCAGGAAGCACGAGCACTCAAGCAGCAAAGGATCCACCACTGCATGGCAAAATGCTCGCTGGGATCTTCAGTTTGATTGCAGATACCTGCAGGTACAAAACTAAAAACACCGTCAGTGCAACGCACCACTGTGAGCTGGGTCCATGTCCCAGCTTGCAAGTCTTTCTAGCCTCGTCATGGTGGTTAATGAAGACAATCCTCCTGGCTAGGTTGCCTCTGTATACTCCTCAGGCATCTCTGATTCCTATCTCACCACCTGGGTGCTTGACAAATCCTCATGTGCTCTTTGAAGTTTGATGGTAGGCTTGTGCAGAAATTTCAGCCATATCTTCAGCTTCTGCTGGCAGTACCTGGATCCTGAAGAAAGGTTTGTTCTCCTGTGGACCTGCAGAGAAGGGATTCACCGTGACCTTTTCCTACTGCAGGCTCAGACAGCTTTTTCTGCTTGTCTTTGTCATCTGTCCATGCATTTCCCTGCTCCTCTGCTGCCAGGATCTGTACACCAATTACACCCAGACTGCTGTAAGGAGTGTTCATAACTGCCAAAACCAAAGTAGGCTTCCTCTAGGAAAACAAAAGTCATTAAAATTAATAATAACCTGCCAGGAACTCACGATACAGTGAATCAGCATTTAAACTCAGATCTCACTAGGATCTCTGCAGCCTGGCCTCTTAGGGCTTGGAAGCTGGAAGAAACAAGTTTCAAATAATTGTGTGTTCATGCTTGGATCTTAATTATATCCACATGCAGACACCATTTGACATTTTATGAGCATTTCTCTTAAAGGCGTGAATTTGAGATAACTACAAAATCCAAGAGAGGCAGTGAGCGAATCATATACTTTAATCCAGCAAGGCATAATTACACTTCTTTATTCCACATGTGCTTAATGCTCTTTATTTACCCATCCATCCATCCATCCATCTATCCATCCAGATATAAATTATATTTGAATGTGATTTCAAGACCCTGTCTCTCTCCTTATTAGAGACAGCTCACCCCAGCCTAGTAAATCCTGTGTAAAGGCAACAGGAGGAAAGCCAGCCCTGAACTGCAAAGTCTGCAGCAAGCTCCCAGACAGCTGCTCCGTAAATCAGGGGGCTTGCATGATCCTATAAATCATGGTCACGATTAGGGTCAGAGGCTGCGTGTGCTACACAAAGTAATGCCCAGGACTGCTTGGATCGCCAGGCTCCCGTGGGAATAAAGCCAGAATTTCTCTCCACAGCAAATTGCAAATTACTGGGCTCTGCAAAGCCCTTGTCTCAGAGGAGTCCAGCACTGAACAAAATAAATCCTGGTCTTTTAGGGATTCTGCCCTCACCTGATCTAGACATTTGTCTCCAGAGGAGGAAGAAAAAGAGTCTCATTGCCAGATTTAATATGTTATAATGGCTCTGCTTGGAAGCTGCTCAGAGTTTTGCAATATAACAAGCAATCCTGGTGGAGACGGATTAGCAGTCAGAGTGCAGGTGAAAGGGGTCAGCCATGCAAAAGAAAAGTAGTTTATCCACATTTCTGGGCCCCAGTAACTACACAGAGCCACAAACTATAATAGCTTCCATGCTAGCACCAGCCACCCAAGAGTCTCAGCACACTTGACACACAGCAAGTCACCGACACGTGGCCCCCCTTGTCTGTCAGATAAACATCACTTGGGTCATTTGAAGACAAGGAAATAGGAATACTACAAGATTAAGCTAACTTCAGCCATGCTCTCATCTGCTCAGCAAATAAACATGGCATCATTTTCTGTAAGGCACCAAACACACCTATGAACATCACTCACCTGAAGGCACAGGATGGGCACCAGACACAACCCAGGAGGACACAGACAACCAGAGACGCTGATTTCCAGCAGAGAAGGGAATATGCAGTGGGACTTGATTTATTTGCACAAATATTGAGGAGGCACAGCTGGTGCAGGTGTGTGTCTAGTTATACTCATCTGTGGGGTTATCCTTGGGCCAGGCTTCACAGGCTACATGGGAACCAGAAACGTGCTGTCTGTTTAATATCTTTACTTTCTTGTTTGTTCAACAGTCTACTAGGAAGAGCTGCAATTCCCTGTATTTAATGTTGGGCAGGTTACATGCTGCAGTGTAATTTCATTAGCTTCTCTGGGTACGTGGAGCATGAATTTGATCGGTTCAAAGCTGTACTGTGGTCACCAACCACATAAACAAAGAGGGAAAAATCGATCCATAAAGGTAGCAGTGAATTTGCTGTGGCTGAATGCAACCTGACACAAACAGCCTCTTACTTAGGTAGAGAGATAATGAAATCAGTTGGTCATGGAAGCATGCACACGTACATAACGGACATACTCACAAGTCTTCTTTGGGAAGGTCTACCTAGGGCCACCAGTGAAAAACAGATCTGCTCTACGGGGGCTAATAATTTTGGAGAAAGGAAGATCAATAAGGGCCCCAGGTGGAATTTAACCCCTTCCAGCGCCTCTTAGGAACAGTCACTGATGGTCTGATCTTTACTGAGTATGTGAGACCAGGCTGGAGATTTGCAGAGGACCTGAGAGCAGCAGGAGCCTCATCCAGAGTATCAGGACCTGCCTTGGTTGCATGCTTCCTTCCCTTCTCAGGCTTTCATTTTTTCTGCTTTTATTTTAGGCTCTGCAGCCTCATGAGACAGCGCCGTATCCCTGCACATCTGAGCTGTAACCCAGTTGGTCCCATCTTGCCATCTGTCTCTTTTCCCAGCCGGTCTTTCCCTGCTGTGCCCATCTGGCAGCAGTGTAAGCTGTTAGCTGGTGGAGACAGCTCTGCCCCCTGCCCTCTAACCACTGCCCGGTAGCTTTTATACTGACATATATGACTATGTATTTAGAAGTCAACTCTAAAATGAAAGCCAAAAATCCTCTGCAACTGTGTGGGTCAATCCCACAAGTCCAGCTTTCAGCCTTTTCAATCCCAAACCCTTTGCAAACACACTCCCCATCCCCAGCAGCAGTGCTCAGTGCAGCAACGCATGAACAATGCACGTGAAGGTCTGAGAAGATGTTTCACTTAGGAAAAGCTTTGCAAAGCCTGCAGGCATCTTACACTGCTCCCCAGCTGTGGGGCTGGGCTGGGAAAGGCTGGGCTGCTCCCTCAGGGGGTGGGCACATCCTGGGCCAGGTCCTGCTCACACAGAGGTTGTCCTGTAGCAATGCACAGCTCTGGGGTCTGCTTGCTGGGGGAGGACATTGAACCCTACAAATATAATCAGAGTCCTGGAGAACAAGCAGAAATTCCTGAAATGCCATGGACAATATATTAATTTTCAGATTAAGTACTGAAAAAATAGACTCATGGATGGATGTTTGGCTGCCAGATGAGAAGGCAGAGTAGAGGCAGCAGTAAGGATGCTATTCTTAATTTAATCTTTATGTTGCATAAAGGGTTACCACACATGACAACATAGTGGCATCACACAGCAGCAATCTCTTGCAACCAACATTGCTGAGTCTTATACTCTGACTTTAAGACAGGACTGGCTGATTCAAGAGAGACACAAAGGGGCTTTCACCTCCATTTTGCCACTTCAGAGCTCAGTGGTGAGAAAATGAGATAAGCAATGGCTGCACACAGCTTTAAAAGCAGGGAAACATCTAGTCAAACTCATCATACCCCGTAACTCTTGGGAGGAAACTCCTACCAAAGAGCCAAGCTTGTCCAATTAGTGCATCTTGTCCTATATAGCTCATCCTGTACCTGCTGTGTTCTGCCTCATTCAAAAATCCTGTATGGGAGAGTTAAAATCATAGAATCATAGAATCATTTAGATTGGAAAAGACCTTTAAGACCGAGTCCAACTGTAAACGTGACACTGCGAAGTCCACCACTAAGCCATGCCTCTAAGTGCCACATGTACTCATCTTTTAAATACCTCCAGGGATGGCGACTCAACCACTTCATTGCACTTTTAATTTTCTACTGCCAATCTCAAGAAACTCTTGATCTGGACACCAGCTCTTAGAGGGCAATGTAGGCTCAACATTTATGATTATGATGAGCTCAGATGTTCCTAGCTGCAACAGGACATCTGCCTATGGCCAGAAGCAATCAAAGAGGACAGAAGCTGCTGCACCAGCCTGGGTCCATGGCTGTTGCTGTCAGTACCTGTGTCAGACACTTCACAAGAAGGGACAAGGTGCTTCTGACAGAAGGTTTGTTTGGTGGTAAGCCAAGAGTTTTTACATCATCTTCCTTCTTGCTCAGCTTTGTGGAGCACCTAATTGGCCATCACTGGGCGGGCAACCTAATACTGGAAGGACAGACCAGTGGTGATGACAAGTTGAGCATAAGGAAAACTCGCTAGTATAACCCCTTCTTGCCTTAAGGGATTTTAGCAATGTCCCCTCATAGCATTTCACCAGAAGGGAATCCCAAAGCGCTGTAGGTATGACTACTATGTAGGAATCTGTTCCATCACCAGTGTTTTCAAAACTGCCTCCCTAAATCATGAAAATGCAGCCTCCTCCTGCAAAAGGGAGAATTTGATAACCAGCCAAAAAACTGTTACACAGGCATTCATGGTCTCGATGAAGAGCACTGTGTCCAAATGAAGCCATAAATGCAATTTATATCAAAGGCTTTCAGTATCAGAAGTCTAAATTTAACATCTTAAATCAGCAAATTAGAGTCCCTGTGGTTTCCCAGGCTGAGATCTGATATTTCTGACCAACCTCAGCCAGACTGAGTTATTCCAGCATGGACAGTGCTAATCACGAGGGCTGTGTTGCCAGGGGTGAGAGGAGAGGGAGGGACAGTGATACAGAAACTGCTTTCCCAGGTGGACAATGCATCACTCATTGCAAATGCCTCACTGCAAATTTCGATAGCACAGTCAAGTGGATGGGTGGTTTCATAAGACAAGAATTGTATAAGAGGAAAAAAACAGTATAAAAGAGCAATTTTTAAGGAGAAGGCATTTAGCAGAGTTTGTGGATGAAGCAGGAGTGGATGCATACACAATCTATATGTCCCAAGCAGAGAAAGAACAGCATGTAGTCCAGAACCCTTAGAGGTGGCCAGCTATTAAAAATACCAGTAATCCCCAAGTTTTCAGGTGCAGGGATGCCTTCAGATCCCTCTGATATTACTCACAGCCCAGGTATTGGCATTCCACAGCTACTTAGTTCTTTAGGCAGAAACAGTGATGGGCTGCACTTCATCACTGCTGCTAGGAACATCTAACAGGGGATGGAGGAGAAGAGGAGTCAAAGGAGGAATTTTTGGAGCATCTGCCTCTGCCAAAAGCACCATAGGACCCTAGAAGAAATAAAGTGAATAAAATCCCCCTGCAAGGCTGGAGAAGTTTTTAAAACTTATTGTTTGGAGAGGGAAAAACACGTATTTTTTTGTTTGATTCACGCCAGGACCATCTGGGATGTGAGCACACCGCCCTGAACCACCACACACTTCACACCAGCAGTGCCTACGGCTATGGGAGATGCTCTGGTAACTTTGGAGACAGGTTGTTCCCGTGAGGCTAAAAGCACCAATAAACTGGGACAGCAGCTGAGCAGCCACCACCTAGGCTTCAGAGCAAAAAATAATTCGAAACAGGCACAGTCCTAACAGGAAATGAGAGTGGGAAATGAGAAGGAAAAATGGCTTTTCTGGGCACAGCAAATAAATGGAGGTGGGCAGCACACTGCTTTCTCAAAGGATGCTTGCAATGGTCTCGCATATGACACCTAGTCTCCCACAGGGTTGTTTCTTATCGATTTAAAATAAGAACTCCTCCTCAACGCCTTTTATTCCCCTTTGCTCCTTCCCATCCCTCAAAGCTCCTGTGCAATTTTGCCGGATTTGCAGCATCTTGTTCCCATGGTCCAAGGAGGTTTGAGGGAGTGTGTAGTTCCTGTGCAGATTTAGTAAGGACCAGCTATTTATCGTTCTCCTGGCTCTTATGAAAGGCAGAAAAATCCACCCTCCAGTCAGGTTTATTTGTGGCCTTCTATTTTGCATTTTGGAATGTGTCGTTCTGTGTATTTTTGCAGGAACAGCAGCAATCTTAAAGAAGTATTAAATAATGAATTGCCCTAAATAATAGCCCTGCTGATACTACTAATGACTAAAAATCCTGTCATCTTTGGTTAGAAATACAATAATACATGGTTGCTTGTGGATATTTTAAGCACACATCAGCAAAGCATCTGGAGGTTTAAGTTAGTGATTAAATAAACTGCTGTGTATCTTTTAGGGTGATAGTTTCAGAGAGTTACTGTTTTGGTAAATAACCCACAGACACAAAATAATGTTACATAAATAAACATACTTAATCTTTCATCTTCTTTTTTTATGCCTCTTCACTAGCTGGCATCTGCAAAAGCAGAAGTGCATTTTTTTATTCTCCCGTTAATAACAGAGCATAAAACATAAAGGAAAAAAGCCTCCTGTACCAGTTGGGTACAGATGGCAGTGTGGAATCCGGGTCGATTTACGTATACCAAGATTTTCAAGTGACAGATTAATTGGCTTGATAATAATTCACTGAAAGCAGGGAGAGCTGAAGATGTCACACTCCCCATACTTCTCCCTCTACGCGTGAGAGCCAAGGGCTATTCTCCTCACTTTGCTTGGAGGCTTTCTGGGGTTGTCCCACCAGCTTTGGAGAAATGACGGCATTTCATATCATCTTCTGAGCCCACACTGCCTGGTTTCTCCCTGAGTCACTCAGATCCAGGAGTGCTGGTGCCTTCAACAGCAATCCCCCTTCCAAATCACAGAGAATAAATGCTGGTTGCAATTATAAAAAGAAAACAGTACAGGAAACTAGTGAAGGAACTGTGAAATTAAAGTTTGTTTGTTTGTGGGTTTTTTTGATTTATGGTTGCACAGGCAAAAAAAAAAAAAATTGTGTCTGGTTAGGAACGTGTAAACGAAGATCCATCACAGAGCCACCGTCATTAACTTGTGATGTTGAAATGCAGATTGGATGATGACAGTAGCAAGATAAGTGGAACATAAATAATGATGTACCCTATAAATAATCTGCAGGAAGTCCTGCTTCCCCACCTCCGCAGGAGCTGCAGCGAGGAGATCTGTGCTGTCAGCATTAATCAAACTAAAGAACCAGGGAGACTGGTCTTGCTGGTGGAGACATTGGCTTGTGGTCCAGTCCCTGCCATCCCTGGCTATCATCCAGGGCAGATTTGGATGCAAGGTGGATTTTGGCGAGGAGGGCATAGACAGGAGGTAGAGGCGGTGAGGTCTACAGCTCCCGTGGCTCCTCTTCCTCATCCTGAGCAAATCACAGGGTGCCATATGTGCACAGTCTGATGGCTTTTTGTGGAAAACAAGTGTTGACAACTTCCCAACATAGTGTGACTTGCAACTACGTTGATGGGGAATCACAGGAAAAATTAAACAAATTAGGAGTCTCTGGACTTCCAAGTTGGTGTCTGAGATCTTCAGTTAATCCAAGTGAAATGGGGTGGGTTTTTCTTCAGGTCTCTAGGTTTTGGCTGAGTCTCTGATTTCTTTGTATGGTGGACTTGTACCACATTTGACTTTTGCTTCCCCGAGGGTGCTGGAAGAGAGGGGTGTGAGGACTGCTCCCAGCAGAGCTTAGCGGTGAGCCCTTAGCTGAGCCCTCCAAGGAGCTCCAAGGAGGCAGGCAGAAAGGCACACACAAGATATAAGTGCTCATTCTGCTGCAATGCCTGTAGATATTGGCCTGTAGGCACCACTTAGCTGAAAAATTCCAGTCTTTATTACATTGTCTGTAATGTATTTATTCCTTACAGCATGGGGTTGTTGTTTTTTGTCCACGTGGAGCTACATCTTCTTCAACCTTCAGATACCAGAGATCCCTGACCAACTCCCCAGCCCCATTTTTGAAGTGCCTTCCCACAACTGATTTTCCCATGACCATCATAATGAAAGATCTCTGGCCGCCTTCCCCATGCAATCACAGCTCCAAAAAATTCAACCTATCTTTTTAATTTCCTTTGGTGCCAGCTCCACAGATTTCATTTTTTCCAAGAGATCAATATCCAAATGTCTGTGTGATTATTGCAGCTTCATAAGTCTACAGCTGGAGGTCACCTCCAGGCTTGTTCATAAATAAATCATAAAATGTTATTATTTATATAGTGTCAACAGTGTGATAAGTGCAACATAAGGCGAATTCACTGTGGCAGCCAACTTACAATCTGCTTTTTTCCTGCAGATTTCTGATCCAGCTAAATGGAGTGCTCTCTGTGCAATTGCTCAGCTCCTCTGAGAAGTGAGATTTAACCCCTTTGCAGTCAGTGAGCTCCTGCTGTTGATTTCCAGCCCATCCGAGATTCACCCCTTGTGTCTCATCTCCCACGTGAACGGGCTCGGAGCATTTTTGCAATCTTGTTTTCCCCTCTTCAACCATCCAGCCTCGGTGCTGATGTCTATGATCATGGCATTGGTCGATGGTCAATCTGCCTGGCTCATAGACCACCACACCACAGCCATGAGGATGTGTCAGTGATAGGAATGAGGATTAGAAATAGCTTGAGACAGGGAGAGGTTTTCCGTTTCTCCCCAATCCACTATGAAATGAAGGCTGCAAGCAGCTTCTTGCCTCTAGCATTTTATGGGAATGCCCAAACCCTCCAAGCTTGCACAGGCAACAGAGAAACCCTGGAGAGCCAGGGTTCAAAAGAGCATTTTACTCCCACTGCATTACAAATTTCAGAGCAAACAGAGGCTCCAATTAGGCCGAGCCTCAGCTGGCCAATTAAACAGACACTTCCAAGGGATTTTTCCCACTGAATAAGTTATTTCCACTGCTGGGACAGTCTCCTGTGAGAGATAACAGCAGCAGATTGGTTATTTTAATTGCTTCATTTAGTCTGTGTAAATATTATCAGAAAGTGACCTTTAGCATCTACCAGCGTGGTATGAAATCCTTCCCTGCCCAAAAAACTGTTTCAGAGAGCCTCTGAACCATTTACCTTACATTTAAATCACCCAGGAGATATTTCACTCTGAAAGAGCAAACTGGGCACTTTGAAATAACTTCCAAGCAAACATGCAATTTAGCTGAAGAGCTGGCTGTGCTTCTCCTCCGTGATGGGTTTGCAGCTAGAAAGGATGAACCCAAAGAGCGGCTTCAGTCCGGATTTCATGTCTCCAGCATCTCCCACAGGCAGACTTGTCAAATAGCCCAATGGACCACGTGCTTCAGCTCCCAGTCTTCCTCCGTGGCTGCTTGCACACAGCTGTGCTTGTCCCCTTATATCTGAAGGCAGCAAGTTCTGACCTGAAGACACCAGGACTTGCAAGCTCCAGCAAAACGAGAGCATCCCATCTTGCTTTGGTCCTGTTGGCTTTGGAGGAAGGACAGGTTTGTGCTGAGAAACTCTGACCGCAGTGGCCTTGCCCTCAATTTGGAGGAACACAGAAGCCGCTCGTATCTCAAGGATACAAGGCAAATCCTTCAGATCCATATTTTCTACAGCAGGTAGTTCTTAGTGGACCAGGTTGAAATATTTGCCAAGGCAAATCAAACAGGTGAGTTTCCCTGAGACTGAAGATTTAATTAAAACATAGCTTGAAAAAAAATCTAAAAACCTCTTCAGTATTTTAAAGGTATCAAACCAGAACATTTTAACATTCAGGAGTGAAACTTTTTCATTTGTCATTTCAGAAGGGCTTTTTATTTCAGTGTCTTACATACTGAAAAATAAAACAGTCAAAATAGAAACAGAACATTTTGATTGACCAGAAGGTTTGGGGGATTTTCAGTGGTACTTTCCAGGAGAGGTTGCAATGTTTTCTCTGACTCAGAGCAACCTGATTTGGAAGTGTGGTGGGTTTTTTTATGCTGAAATTGTGTCCTTCCTGTAACCCACTGGTGACTAGAGATGACTTACATACTGGGCTTGAGTGAAACACAGTGGAGGAATACCACCCACTCATTTAGGGCAGGAAACAAAGAATATTTTACCTAATCAAGACAATGATGGGCTGGAAAGTGGGCTGGAAATCCGGGCTTCTGATCTCCAGCTTTCGGAAACAATGCAGAGGTCTGCCAGAGCTGTCAAGCCGTCGCGTCCACAGCTTCATCCAGAAGTAGTGCATCTCACAACATCCTCTAACACAATGCTGAAGCGATGAACCCCCTGCTTAGGGGACACAGTTCAAAAAATCTAGTATCCCAGGCTGGATTAATGGGGACATACGTGGAACAACCAGTTTCCTCCCCTCTCCTCTCCACAGACGTGCTGGTGGCAGCCACAAGATGGTCCCTATGTATTTTCTTCCTATAAGACTGAGCTGGAAAGAAAAGCAATCCTACAGCCCCCACATTATTTTTTTTTTTTTTTTTTTGAACAATCTCAATGCTACCTGCATTGCAGTTCTGCAAATTAATCCTGTGGATGCTCACACACACACAGAGTCAGTATCATCTACATGAAAACAAACCCGCCATGCAGACAGCCTGAGTCACTGCTGGTAGGAAGGAAGGCTCAGGGATGGGGTAAAAATACAGCCAGAGAGATCAATATGCTTGAGTCCGTGTACCAAAACCCCTGGAGAGAATCCTATCAATAACATATAAATCAACCCACAAAACACCTTTACCTCTCTCTCTCCCTCCCTCCCTCCTCAAGCACTTGGTCAGTGAATATAGCAGTATACACAGGCTACAGGAAGAAAAGCAGCTTTAAATGTGGTTGGCACCTCTGGCATGGTTGTTAACAGGAAAGAGGAGAAGCAGAGAAAGCATCAATGGGGCAAAAAAACAGGAATGTCAAAGGGACTTTGGATAAAAGAGAACCTCTTCCCATGCTTGATAAGGAAGGATCAAAGTCCACACTTGCAGGGACCTATACCTATGGATGTGAACCAGCATGGTCATCACTTGTGCTTCAGCTTTGTGTCTCCTCTTCACCAGGGGATGTGATTTTTCCAAAATGTGGGGTGCCACAAATGGGTCACAAACCTGGGTTTGGGAACTGCAAGGAGGGCAGGGAGGTAAAAAGCAGGTCTGTTTTCTGGGATAAAGGAGAGTAAATGAGCATTTTTACAACCTCCTCATCTCAATCATCCAAAACAGAATGGCTGGGCTGAAATCTGCCTGTTGAATTTACCCTGCCTACAGAGATGATTACAGCCAATACGAATTAAAATCCAATTACTTTCCATTGTTGATGCTGCTCATGTGCTGCTTGGCACAATGTTCAGCATGGACCGTGAAAAGACACAAGAGATTTGAGTCTCGTTGCCTCTTCATCAGTGGAACCAGGAGGCTTTCAGACATGGATATGACTCTGCTTGGATTAGCTTTAAGATGGAGGAGAGCCCTTGGATGTCACAAACAATATTCACATCCTCTGAGACTGGAGGATTAATGATCTGAAGAGTAACAGGCAGCAAAAAAGGAGTCCTGAAAGATTCTATCCTGAAAGACGAGGAAGAAATATCAAAAGTGATAAACCAAGAAGCAAAAAACTGATGAGCTGGGTGACATATTTGGGTGAAACCCACAGTAATCACCCCTGTCTGTATGTCAGGCATCAGACGCTCTCTAGGTGAGAAAAAAGGGATTGAAATGGAATTTGAACAAAGTAATTGCATATTTTATCTCCTGTTTTCAGTCTTGTTAGTTCAAAAAGAAAAAAAACACCAAAAAGCAACAACAACCTCCTTTGTCTTACTGTGCTAAATATTTTGCCTTCCCAAATCAGTGAAAATGAAATACCTCTTTCTCCTTCAGTCCTCTACCAGCTACTTTGTCTCCTGTGCAAGAAAGGGCTGTGAATACATTAACATATAGATACACCTGATCACTGCCCGAGTTAAAGCTTTCTCCGGAGTAGACTGCGTGGTGCAGCTGGAGCAATTATCACTTCACCAATCCTGGAGACAGTAAAATTGGTCTGGGACATAAAAAAATGAGAAGGAGAAAAAGAGATTCATGTCTTCAATTTAACTAGGGGATGGCTCTCAATTAACACAGAATAAAGGTTTCTTGCGATTTCAACTTTATTCTCCACACCTTTCCAATGGAGGGGGTGAGCAGATCAGAAAAGAGAAATTCAAGACACACACTTGTTGTTGTCCAGCTGGTTTTTGTTTCTCTTCAATGCTTGGGTCTGGGGTATTTTTTTAACCCAGCTGGTTAAATGAGAACATCTCAGATTTGGTGGCATTTTATCCAAAGATGTCTCATATCCATGGTAGCTTGCTTTTTCCCCCAGTGGACTGTCATGGTAGGACCATGGTTAAATCACAGATGCTACATGAAGAGGTATCAAAGCTGTGACTGTTTGGGCTTGGTTCCAGCAGCTAGGCCCAAGGTTGGAGCCAGTAGCCCATACAGCAGATTTAATGAAGATCTAATGATCGCGTATGCAAGGGAACAGTCTTGGGCTACGAAGTCAAGCGGACAGAAATGAAACCATCTTTGGCATCAGTCCCTTATCCATCCTGCCTGGACATTAAACAAGGACACTACCAGGTGGAAAAGGTCTTTTTGCAAGATCCCTGTGTGTTTTCTGCTCGTTGTTTGGGTTTTTTTTTTTCCTTTGTTCCTAATGAATACGAGGAGTTGTACCAGGTGAGAAAAACCCACTGCCTTCTTGCAGCCCTTGATGTCTGCAGGCTGCATGGCTGCTCTTGCATAGGGGCAAGGCTTACCTCAGGGTCTCTGCTCCATCCAAGATACTCATCCCTAACACAGGCACCAGCCTGGCTGTATAAAGGCAGCACAGATGAAGCTCCCTCCTTTCCCCTCTTTGGGGGAGTCTGGCAGCCTGGGTGGGATGCTAACAGTAGTATCTGTCACTGAGTCACTGTTTATATTGCTTAAAAGCTAATAAAAGTGGAGGAAAAGCCATCCCACGTGCTGTTGGTGCCACACAGCTCCTCAGCTGCATCCAGAGCCACAGCCAACAGTACACCCCTGCTGCCAGGGTCAGGGCCAGAGGAGCAGGGAGGCGTTGGGGACCTCGTCCTGTGCCCCTGTCCCTGCTCTGTCCCTTCTCTTCTTGGGCCAGGAGGGCTTCCTCCATGGCCAGTGGCTCCAAGATGCTCCAGCATCCTCATCATACCCTTGCTGGATGAGGGATCCAGCTTGCAGCACACATCCAGGGTTTTCAAGGAAAAAAATCAGGAAAACCATGAAAATAAGCAAGTAATGGTATTTTTACCCTTCCTACACCAGCACAGTTAATGCTATGGGAGTTTCTAGATCTGGACAAAAAGAGGGAGGTTTAAAGAAAGATTGAGCAGGCATTACTTCTGTTTTAATGAAAAGGCTTCAGAGATGCTGCAAAATTGGACTAATTAATCAAATTAATTAAATGACCGCAAGACAGACTAGTAGCATCACTCTAGGGGGAAGAGAAGTTAAGGGAAGAGGAAGAGGAGGCAGACTGGAAATTGTATGTCCTCTTTCTAGAAAAATGAAGAATTTAGTTTCCCACGCCTTGGTTTAGCCAGCTACATTTTAAATGTGACCTGCTCAGACCTGACCAGAAATTCTTGTTTTCATATAACCTATCTGTATTTACCCAGAAATATCTATAAATATCTATAATACACAAACTCTTTAGGCAAACCCTTCTTTAGCATTTAAACTTTATTTTTAATGGGCGTCTGAATGCAGACTGGAGAGATATCACCCTGGTTTTTCCCTTCCCTTGTGGAAACAAGCAAGGCAGTGTGTCATAAATAAGTTAATTTTCCTTCACAAAGAGGACATTTACTATTAACTGTCCCTGTTAATATCTTGCACCGCCTGGCAATGAAATTTTTAATGCCAAATTCTTTATGCCACCCTCTGACTTGCCAAGACCATGAGGATGTGAATGGGGATATTAATTGCAGAAAAAGAAAGAAAAGGCCTGGGGAAGTCAGGGAAGCATCTCAGGAGGAGTCCAGAGCACCAATAGCAAAATATTTGTGATGAACACATTATTTCCATGGAAATGAGGCAGCCTACTGGACTAATGAGCAGTTTCATAGCCTGACTTTACCGGCAGGGATTTGCCCTTCTTGGGAGGGAGGATGCACTGAGACCTGGGGAGCCTGTCTGTCCCTGGGGTGCACGGGGGAGACACCTCCACAGTCAGCACAATGGCACCAGTTGACGCTCGATGGCAATTTGGCCAGTTTTTTTCCCCAAACCCCCTCTACATGGTTCCAAGAAAGGCATTTTTTCCCAGCTCTGAAGGTAGACCCAAGGAAGGGATGACCCTTGGTTTTGCTCTGCCCACCAGCACTAAGAGCTTTGGCTCAGACAAGACTATGCTTAAACAGGTTGATATGTAGGTGCAAAGTCCAAGGATTGTTTTTCTTATAGGTTTCTGCCCATGAAAGGAATGCTATTAAATTTTTTTCCATTGATGTGATCTGTCTGGTTTTCCCCTCAGTCAGCTGAGCTTCTAAGTCACTTGTAACTGAGCAAAGGCAGTCACAGCAACTCTTGCCAACCCAAGCCCAGCTTCAAAATGAACCCTACCTGACCTTCCTCCCAGAGACTTCAGCCTCCCTTCATTAAGAGAAGCCTTACTCTTTGCCTCTTCCACCGTCAAGTGGGATTGGGGAAAAAACATCATCTTTTTTTACTTTCTGTGTCCTGCCTAGTTTCATAAATTATTCATATAATTTCTGGCTTCTCTGAGCTGAAGCAGGCTCAATTTAAAGCAGTTATTATTCTCTGTGGGCCAGATCTTCGACAGATAAAAGAATGGTTCTTGTTGGCTTTATTCACAGATTTTGAGGCTGAAAGGGATCATTGTGTTTGTGTAATTGGACCCCCAGAATAATTCAAGCCATGGGATTTGGCTGAATTAATTTACATTTCAAACGTGGAAGTTTCAGAATGGAAGATCCTACAAATGACCATACTGGATCAACCTAAAGCTTCCCAAATCCCTGGATCCTGGCTGCCCCTGGCTAATAGCAGAGTATTACAGCAAGTGCAGAGTGGTCCTTCCCTGAACACCCTCCCAGCCTGCAGTTCTCCATGGCTCAGCAGATGCCAGGGACAATCTGCATGGCCCCGTGTTTAACAGAGTTGGCCAGTTGCTTTCTGAACCCATGGAAAGTGTTGGCTTCTCCATCAACCTACAGAAACCAGTTGCACTGGGTAACCATCCTCTGTGCTGGTTTTGAACCAGCCAATTTATAATCTCACTTGATGTCCCTAAACTCTTGCATCACAACAGCATGGATGGCCATTCATCTACTCCATGTGCCTCTTCTCAGGAGCACCACCTTTAGGAAAAAAAATGCCAGTCTTGACTTTGATTGTGGAGAAGTCATCATACCTATGTTAAGATAGAGCTGGTTGCCAGAGGAAACAGATTCTTCTTCTGAACTGCAAACCTGGACGTATTAATGAATTCACCCACAGCCCCATCCCTGGAGCAGAGGGGTCCATCCTGCCCGAGACCTGATGTGGTCTTCTCCTCACTTTGTGACCGGTCCTGCTCTTCTGCCTTCCTAGGTAGTCGCCAGCATGTCCATGGGCTCCCTAACTTCTACCCTGTTGTGGCGAGAGGGGTCCCTGGTGCACCTTGTGTATGCCAGCTGCCATCCCTCTCTGCCTGCAGGCTCTCCCTTCAGGTCCCTCCTTATCCCTCAACTTTGATCAAACCAGACAAAATTCAGTGGTGGGACCTGAGGAAACGGTTCCTATCTCCAGGAGTGGTGCTCATCTTGGTTTTCCCCCAGTGTATTTACCAACTCTGCCTGAGCCTTTCATCCTCACACCCCTTCCCACTTCTCATTAATTTAATTTCATTATTTTTCTCCTAAAAAGAGAAGGACAACAGATCCCTTTTCCCTAGTTGGTCCCACTCTGCACCTGCTGCTCCTGAGGGTGATCACAAACGTTGAACAGGACTTCAGTAAACCACCAGTGCCCCCAAAAAACCCCACCTGCAGATCCCCTGCTTGAAGAGCACTGTGGCAGCATTGCCAGCCAAGTCAGGACAACTGCTTGCCCCACGCACATTCAGGCCAAGTTCATTTCTCCACAGCAATATCCTGCTCTTCAATTTACAACCAGGATAATATTTGTGAAGGAAATGCCTCCAAACATAATAAAACACAAAATGCCAGTGGAAGGTGCTCTAGGCTTGCTCGTGGGACACATGTTTTAATTCCCACCTTTTCAACTCAGTATCTTCCCCTTCCACTCCTTCATCTTTCTAGGAAAGCTTTTCTTGTCTTTTATGACTGATGACCAGGCTTATGGCTGTGAGTGAATGTATTGAAGGAGCCAAATGCCCTGTTGCAGGAATTGCCTGGAAAGCACTGACATCCAAAGGGGTAACCCCAGACAGATGTCCATCCTTCTCAGTGCCAAAGGACGTGGGGCTCTGTAGCAAAGGAGAGTCCTGCAGCACTGCACCATGCAGCACTTTGGGCTCTATTTCAGGAAATCACTTGGGTACATGCTTAATTTTAAAGACGTGCTTGACTCCTTCCCCGTAGAAAGTTTTCTTTCCCCAGAGAGACCTAATGCAAACACCATCTTCAATTTCCAGGGTATCCATCTGGAATTTTTCATGAGCCCTGAACTCAGTAAAAGTGCTTTTAATTTCTTATCAGCAGACGAGTTTCTTTGGTTAAAAAAATATGACTCCACCTAGAAGGATTCAAGGCATCCTTTGATTTGAACTCCTTGAGCAGGAATCGAGATGCCTTGAGTCGTCCTTGAAGAGGAATAGTGGAAGAGGATAGAATAACTTTATACAGCTGCTGGTAATAAATTATTAAAACCTTTATGAATACAACATATTATCTGTCCCAGTGCCTTCAGGCGTTTTCTGTTCCTTTTGTGCTTTCAAAGCAATTAATCTTGCAAGTGCTCATCACTTTCAGAGCCAGTCTTACAAGTCTAGAGAATGTGTGAAAATCAGAGAAACTGCAGACAGTTTGCAGTGGATGCGCTCAGGTGGCCGCCCTGCCCAACAGCGTGGGTTTCCAGTACGGGACCACCCTAGGCAGGATGTTTTCTGAGATTGTGCCTGTTGGAAATTGCAAGTTCCCCATGCTGGGACTCTCATCCCTTTCTTGGAGAGCTGCTCATGGCTGTTAGAAAAAGCATCTTCCTTGCCAGCCTGTTCCTCCTTCTTATATTAATCACATTACCCCCAGCTCTCTCATCTGTGCAACCCCTGAATCACTTACTTCTTGTTGGCAGCCCTTGTCTACTTCCCAAGCACCAAATAGAAAATTGTGTTGGCTTTTTTATTTTTTGTCATAACCCCAAAAATCAAAATCTTCATTTATTTGTATGCTTGTCAGGAATGCTTCACTCGAAGTAAAACCACATGGGCCCCTACACAGCATGCAAAGAGCTCAGTTCCTTGTGGCCTCCCTGCTTATGCAGTACCTCCAAGTAGGAGACACGGACCAGGGTGCTGCTCTAGACCCCTGTGCAGGGAGGTCCCGGGCTCCCAGACAGAGGTCAGAGCTGAGGGATGCTCTTCTCTGCTGACATTGGGCAATTTTGTGTGAGTAATGAAAGAGAAAGAGAAAGCTGCTCCAAATTTCTCTTTTCTGGGTAAATGTCCTGCACAACCTGCTAGAGCTGTTCCCAGCATTGCCCTGGTGAATATGTAAGTGCTTCACGCTCGGTTGAACAGCTCGATCAGGACTGGCCACGAGAAAGCCCTGATACATGTCAAGATAGCAGCCAGCCTTGTTGTTATGGCAAGGGAGACGTGATTTACATTTAAGTGCTGCTGCATGGATTGCAGGGACCCTAAGACTGCCCCTGTGGACTGTAGTGTGGGGTTGAAGGCATCCGATAGTCCCGCAGGATCAGTCCCAGGGGCAGGTTGGTGCAGCCATCGCTGACTTTACCCCACAGGGGTTTCACCTGCCAAAAATAATTTGGCTTGAATTTGTAAATAGTCTGAGATCCTGACTTTGGCAAATTTATCCTTGCTGAGAAAGTTTCTCCTGGCTACAGTACAGCTTGTGGACACTGGGCTTTTCCAAATGTTGTCACAGTGGGTTGTGACGGCTTCTCCCAGCAGTACAGGAGGAGAGCCCGTGGCTTGGGCAGGGCTACCCACCACAGGGAGGTTGGAGCCATCAGTCAGCTCCCCTGGAGAACTGAAGATCGGCTCAGCTGGAAGGTGCTATGGATCCAGCCAGATGGGTGAAGTACAGGGTGATTATATCCAGCTCCGAAAGGAAGGTCAGAAGGGGATGAGATGGAACCAATGGGTTTGCAACAGGAGCACATCCTGGGGAAACCCCTGGCAACCGGGATGTCATTCAACAGCTCTTTAGGAAAAGGGCAGACTGCAAAGCATGACTGCATGGAGAGGTGTCCAGGAGGTGGCAGAGAAGGTGGTGGTGGCAGCTCCTGCATGGCTGGTGCGGTCCTTGCTGGAAGCTGGACTGTGCACAGCAGCAGGGCTGGGGGCAGTGGGGTTTGCAGAGCAGCCAGGAGATGGAGCCCACATACAAGGCACCAGGGATGGAGCCTGATCTCAGCCCTGCTTGATCATGGTGAATGGACCAGCAGCCTGGTGTAGGGGTGCTCTGGTTAGAGGTTGCTCCAGGTGTCCTTACATAAGGGGGCTGGCAGAATGGCTCATGCCACCTCCCTTTCTCCTCAAGGGTCCCCCAGATACAAGCATAGAGCTACCAATGGCCTCATCTTGTTGATGGTTCCAACACCCCTGACTGTCACATGCATTAAATGACAGCGATGTAGCCCCCTTGCAGTGTCACAGGGACACGCCAGGTTGTGGATGGGCTCAGCCTGCATGTCTGAGTGAAAGGACAGATGTGCAACTCTCGTGTCAAATTAGAGAGTCCCCCATTGTGTGGCCACATCCCACTCGTCTTGTGACAAGACGGCTGGCATTGAGGTAGGCGTTGTCTCAAAACTAAGGGAAGGAGGAAGAGCACTGTTACCCAGAGCCACTATGGGGTTTGTGGCCTCAGCCTGCAGGGTTTGTGGTCCAGCACAGCTGGAAGGTCCCCTGCTGCTGTCATCTCCATCGAATATACCCAGGGTTGGCACTGGCCTGATTTTTCTTCCTGGTAGCTGCCTCTGCTCTGAGTTTGTCTGCATAAGGAACAGTCCTGGCTGTGGCTGCCACATAAACCTTCCTCCTCCTCCTGAAAGGCTTGTTTGCTCGCATCATTGACAAGGAGAGTCCTTCGGGTGTGACAAGCACATGGACAGGATTTCGGAGCATCCACGTTATTACCCCCTGGCTCAATGAGACACCCCAAGATATGGAGACAGAAAAACAGCCCTGACTTTTAGACCATCCTTCCTGAGGAAAGCTGTAGATGCCTCTTGCTACAGCTGGATACACAGCTGCCCTGTGCTAGCATCTCAAGGTAGCTGGTCCTCCAGCCAGAGAGCTAATAGTGGGAGACTGCCCCCAGTGGGAGACCACTTGTTAAAGTCTGGGATGAAGCCATCTTTATTTTATGGACTGTAAGACATGCATGCCTTTCCCCAGAGAGTGGCACTTCTTGGCTATTAGACCTCACTCATGCTGTCAAGTGACCAAAGATAAGGAAAATCCTTTCCAGAGCCCAACAACCTGATCTGGGGTCAGGGTACAAAAACGAATATCCCATTAAGCTATAAGGACTGCATTTCACCAGGTGGTCTTTTACCATTTTCACAGGAAAGCAGGATTTTCTTGGTCTGGGACATCTGACCAGTGCTGTTGAGATGTTCTGCAGCAGAGCAGCCCAGGACCTAAATTCCTATCATCAGCCATTACACAGTTATACAATGGTGGGTTTCAGCGAAGCTGTTCAAGTCAGATCACACACATCAATTGCTCAGCTTCACAAACAGCTTCTCTGTTGACAGGGAGGATGTTCTGAGCAGGGAGGTGGGAGCTATGATCCCATCCCCAGGACATGGGAGCCTGGGTCCAGACTGGCTCCAGTATAAAACATCTCCTGGAGATTCCTGCTTCCCACAGCTCCCTCTAGGGAGGACCGCCCCAGCACATCCCGCCCGCCCGTGGGGCCCCCCGCTCATAAAGCCCTTTTATAAGGCTTCACAAAGCCCTTCTTGGTTCATATCCAGGCTGCTAAGAAAGGTTGCCAAGGGTGTCTGTGCAAACAATAAGGGGCCTCTGTTAGTAAGGCGGCTGCGGTCACAAATGCTTTTTTTGTGACCTCCAAATGAAAATAGCTTCTTCTTTCCCAGCAGATCTCCTTCTTCTGTGTCTTCAAGTACATCTGATTGCTGAAGCACACAAGGGCCTTTTTGCTGGCAGCATGGCAGCAACGATGCTGCTCGGGGGAAGAGAGCTCTCTCCCATTGCTAACACCCTTGCCAGCTGAGTTCTTCTTGCAAGTTTTTTTATTGCTTGTGGAGACCAAGAGCCACAACACACAGTTGGCATCACCTGGCGATGTTCTTTGCAATGTAATTCTGACAAGCAATTCAGCGAACTAGGTGGAAATCCTGCCGGACTCCTTGTGATGTGGGTCCTCCCCAAGCATGGCACCAGACCAGGCTGCTTGTGTGCCACGAGAGATGCTCAAATAAATCTCCCAGTTGAGGCCACTGATGCACAGGCACATGGCACCCTGCATTTCTGCTGAGTGCAGCTCCTAAAATCATTACGGCACTCAGCTGCAGCAAATCAATGCCAGCAAAAGGATACTGGGTCTCTAAGCTTCTGGCAGTGCTGGGAGGTGTCAGAGGGCCCTTGCAAGGAGAGGATTTACTATGCAAATGAATTTTAATTATATTCAATAAAGAAAAGATTTACTATGAAATCCTTCACTTCATGAGTGTGATGAGACACTACAACAGCTTACCCAGAGAAGCTGTGGATGCCCCATCCCTGGAAGTGTTCAAGGTCAGGTTGGATGGGGCTTTAAGCAACCTGATCTAGTGAAAGATATCCTGGCCCATGGCAGGGGGTTTGGACTAGGTGATCTTTGTAGGTCCCTTCCAACCCAAATCATGCTATGCTTTTATGATTTCATGAGCTCTGTCTCCCAGAGGCCAGTAGAAAAAGGGTCTTATGAAAGTCACATTTCTCCTTCCAATTCAACAAGTTACATGTGGAGCAAATTCTGAAAATTCACCATTATTTATTTTTTATCTTAAAAAGCCCACTTTTGGGGTTGGGCAGGAGCAGACTTAAGTGTAGTATTGAACTACACTTAAAAACCCTCACCATCACAGGCAGGCCATCTTAAGAGCATGGAGAGCCAGGGCGAAGCCTGCACAGATCCAGATTCCTCTCTAACCACAGGCTGCACGGAGACTTCTGTGCCTAATCACTGCCCTGCTTTGAAGGTGGTTGTTAGCATTTATTAAGCACCTTCATGAAAGCAGGTAGCTGAAACAATAGCTCTTTCCAAAGCTCAAAGCACACAGGCATGTGTCCCTTTGAAGTGAAGGTCTAAATGTCTCCACCAAGGAGGTGGTAGAGAAGAAAAGGGAGCGCAGCAAGGTGCAGTCACCATCTTCATGCTCAAAATGCTGACCCTGAGCAACCTGATCTGACTTGGAAGCTGGCTCTGCTTTGAGCAGGGGTTGGACTACTGGAGACCTCAGAGGTACTTCCAGCCTCTGTTACGTTACGATTCTCTGTAATGAGGTGAAGCCACTGATCAGTGGTTTTAAGGTAGGAACATTGACGGCTTGACCCGCTGTAATCAATAGCTTGTCTTTAGTTGTCATTTGTACTACATAGGTGGCCTGAATCTGACCATATTACAAGCCTTCTGATCATCAAACCAGCAGATACAACCTTGACCAGTCTCTTTGCAGCCTTCTTGAAGCCACCTACAGCTAGTGCAGTACTTTTTGTTAATTTGCTAAATGGTTCCCCACAGCTTCTCTAGATACGTCTGGAATTTCCTGCCTGGTTGCAGAGGACTTTCCCATCCGGGCCTCTTCTCTGTGTTGCTGTTGCCCTGTGGCCCATCAGAGGCCATTTCAGAGGACAGCACCACAACCTCCGGTGCATGGGGAAGCGTGGAGATGGCAGATAGTCCCTTGACCACAACAGATGAACGATGTTGTTGAAATCCCAGCTCTGCAGCAGGGATGGGTTTCCTGGGAAGAGGGAAGAGTTTCACCCTTGGGCTTTGAGGGAATGATATTGGTGCTGCTCAGACATGGGGGAAAGGTACCACTTGGAGCAGGAACATGTGCAGCTATCTGCTACTCTGCAGCATTGACTTTCTGCCAGCACACAGACTCACATGGTAGATTTGAGATAAACTCGAGCTTTGGTTTCCTTTGTTGAGCTGCTAAAGCCTGGAGGAGTTGAGAACATCACTCTGCAGGCAGAGAGATCCGGGGATGTAAAATTTATGAGCACATGTTGCTGCACACTCGTCTGACCAATACTTTTCAAGCTGGTATGTGTTTCCCCATCTCGCTCCCTGAAGAGCGACATCGTCTACTAATTAACCTAAATGGCTGAACACATGCTTTCCTCTTAGTGAACGATAAACAAAACCAGCTGACCCATGAATGAAAAAAAAGGTGGTGACATGCTCTGAGTAACATTGTTCCATGATAAGCAGATACTGTCATGGCAGGATGGATTGTCCTACAATAAAAAATCATGCTCAGGAGCGATGGACTTGGCTTGCAGACCTAGCTCTCAAGCAACCCCGGCAATCGCTTAAATAAATCACTGCAAGAAATCATTGGGGCTGAGAATGGACTGGAATCCACAACGGCTGGGCAGTAATTGAGCATCATTCCCACCAGATGACCATCAGCTTTGTGTGATGAGTTTAATGGCCTCCCTAGAACGGACAGGCTGCTTCAGCTGTCATGGGATGATAAAATCATAGAATAGTTTGGGTTGGAAGGGACCTTTAAAGGTCATCTAGTCCAAACCCCCTGCAATAAGCAGGGACATCTTCCACTAGATCAGGTTGCTCAGAGCCCTGTCCAACCTGACTTTGAATGTTTCCAGGGATGGGGCATCTACCACCTCTCTGGGCAACCTGTTCCAGTGTCTCACCACCCTCATGGTGAAAAATTTGTTCCTCATATCTGGTCTAAATCTACCCTCTTTTAGTTTAAAACCATTACTCCTTGTCCTGTTGCAACAAGCCCTCATAAAAACATTTGTCCTCATCTTTCTTATAGGCCCCCTTTAAGTACTGGAAGATTGCAACAAGGTCTCCCCAGAGCCTTCTTTTCTCCTGACTGAACAACCTGAACTCTCTCAACCTGTCCTTGTAGGGGATGTGTTTCATCCCTCTGATCACTTTCGTGGCCCTCTTCTGGATCTGCTCCAACAGGTCCATGTCTTTCTTATGTTGGGCACCACAGAGCTGGACAAAGTACTCCAGGTGGGGTTTCACCAGGGTGGAACAGAGGGGCAGAACCACCTCCCTTGCCTTGCTGGCCACATTTCTTTTGACACAGCCCAGGATACACTTGGCCTTCTGGGCTGCAAATGCTCATTGTCAGCTCATGTCCAGCTTTTCATCCACCAGTAGCCCCAAGCCCTTCTCGGCAGGGCTGCTCTCAATCCCTTCATCCCCCAGCCTGTATTGATACCAGGGGTTGCCCCAAACCAGGTGCAGGACCTTGTACTTGACCTTGTTGACCCTTATGAGGTTCACACAAGCAGACTACTCGAGCTTGTCCAGGTTCCTCTGGATGGCATCCTGAGGGCCAACTCTGTTTTGCTTCCTTGTCCCTGAGGGCAGTTTCCCAGGGGGTCCTATTGATTGAATCCTTGAACAGCTGGAAGTTTGCTTTCCTAAAATACAGCATCCTGACTTAACACTTTGCCCGACCCATATCCCTCAGGACTGTAAACTCCACCAGCGCATGATCACTGCAGCCCAGGCTGCCTCCAGTCTTGACGTCACCAATTAGCTCGTGTTGGTGACCATCAGGTCCAGTATCGTATCCTCTCTGGTAGGGTTGTCCATTACCTGGCTTAAGAAGTTATCTTTGATGGACTCCAGGAGTCTCCTGGATTGCCTACACCTCACTGTGCTGGTTTTCCAGCAGATGTTGGGGTGGTTGAAGTCCCCCAGCAGGACGAGTCGGTTGAAGTCCCCGAGTGATGCCTCCTGTAGCTGGAATAAGAAGGCTACATCAATAGGCTCTCCTTGATCAGCCTGTAGCTGACACCAGCCACAGGGTTCTCTTTGCTGCCTTGGTTTCTAATTCTTACTCATAGGCTTTCAACCTGCTCATGGCTGTTCTTCAGAGACATTTCTTCACACACTATGCATTTCTTGATGTAGAGGGCAACACCTCCGTCCCTCCGTGCAAGCCCTGGGAACTCAGATGTGCCATAAATTCATGAACCTCTACCTTGAGCCAGTCTGGCATCTAGAGCTTGCAGGGGAATTGTAAAGTTTGTCTTCAAATTGTGAATCCATCATTTTGGTCCCATTACTTTGTTAATTGCTGTACCTGAAGATTGTGGGGGGAAAAGGAGCACCAGTGTAAATATTTATACTCCAGCAGTGCTTGCTGACATGCCCATCCTTTCCTCTCTGCTCTTCATAGTTACTTGAGACATGAATATTTTGCTCAGGGTTCATGATAAGCCTTTGATAGATAGTCAGCAGTAGAGAGACCAGGATGATGCGACTGCAGCTCCTAAATTTTGAGCCATCTCCAACCCAGGCTGGGAAGTTATGGCTGACCAGTGACCCAAAATCTGCAGCTTGCCTGGTCAGCCCCCGTGCAACAGCCCTGCAGGAGGAACTACCCTCTTCAGAGTGGCAGAGCCAGTCTGTCCTCTGTGGTCATAGCCTCAGATGCTGCTGCAAATCCAGTTAATATTATTATTAATATTACTAATAGCTAGTAAGAGAGACTAAGCTGCCCTCACAGAGAAAAAATATCTTCTTCCAGGGTGTATCCTCCTCCAGGATAAATTACAAGCATTTGCTTTGATGTTGACAGTCCCCTCTGGACGCCTCGCTAGCAGGGGGAACTTTACCAATGCCCTGAAAATCTCAGCTCTCGACTCCTGCGTTATTCTTTGCTGCGGTGCCTAAATATGGGCTTGTCAGCTAGAGTCCCAACAGCTCGTGCAGCTCAGCGGGGAGGCAGGATAAATACCCCATAGTTTCTACCACATCTCAAAGCCCCGGGGGCTGAGACTGGGCTATTAGGAGACAATGCTTGGAGATAGGAAGCATGAGGAAAAATTGCTGCTTCAGGGAGATTCAGAAAGTAATGGGGGAAAATAGAGATATGGCTGATGTGTCTGCAACACAGGATCCTGCTGGCATTGTCAATCTACATGTAGACACAGATAACAGCTCTGTGCATGCTGGAGATAAATCCCCATCTGTGGGCTATGTGGATATGAGACTGGATGTGGGACATGGGTGTAAGGGCAGAAGCCAGGAACTGTATCCTTTTAGCCATGCCGGGACATTGGGCTAAACCCATGCAAGAACATTTCCAGTGAGAGGCTGTAGGAGGTTCCTCATCAGGGCAATCCATGGTATCATCTACCACCACCTGCTTTCAAACCAAAAGCCTGTTTTTTGTGCTTAGAAAGGTCTAACAATACTTGTTCCCAGGCACCAGGAAGGGTGCTTTCTCTGAGCAGCTCAGAGAGCCGTAGGTGCCATCATCGCTACGTGGGTCTCCATCATGGGCCGCTCCACAGAATCACCTTCAGGCGTTTCAGGCCCCAGCCATCACTGATGGCCACCACCAGGGACTTCTTGACACTGTCCCTTGCAAGATCTCTAGAACAATTGTGGGACATCCCACAGTAACTGGTGCTGCTCTGTGGAGAAGACTCTCTGTCTGTGCTGTCATTGGGACAAATATCCCAGAAGCCCATGACATTCCCACCAGTTTTTTTTTTTTGCTAAATACATGTGAAATACACTCAACCCTGATGGTCAAGGATGCCAAGTGTGGTGTGGGTGCCAGAGATGGGGAGGAGAATGGAGTAGCCAGCACTTGCAGACACTCAGGGTTAGGAGAAACACATGTAGATCTTCAAGACAAAGAATTTAAAAAAAAAAAAAAATCACAGGTCTTGTATTAATCCTGCAATTAAGTTTTGGTAATTTCTGACTACGGGGTAGGAGAGGGTTAAGAGAAAGCTCTGAGCTGGGCCTGCCTCTCTGAATACATGGGATGCTCTGAAGGAAGGACAGCTGAAATCTCCCCAAAAGGCCTCCAACCCTTTTGATCAGGCTCAAAAGAGAATGTCTCTCATCATTAAAGTCAATTCCTCCAGGATGGCAAGGAGGGGCATTTTCATGGCTGATTAGCTTTGTAAAGCTCAGGCCAATTCAGCTGTTCTGGGGAGATATATTGTGCCCCTGCCTTGCAGCAGCCAGCCCCTTTTCCGAAGCAGGCAATCAGCAGAGCTCAGTGCGATGCACGGAGCAGGAGGCACTGCACCAAAAATACTGCACTGGGACTGAAGAACATGACAAAGCTTCAAAGATGGATTTGAAGCCCTAAAGTGTCTTGCTTGTCCTGGCCGTGGTTATATGTTAAATGTCTACACTCAACTAAAGCTGAGACCAGAGCTGAGCAAATGCTATGACAGCGGGGCAGAGAAGTGAGGTACTAAGAACAAGTGCTCTGGAAAGCAAACTGCCATTTCAATATGCTTCTCCTTTCCGTTCCCTTCTTTTCCTCTTCCTTCCAGCTATGCCAGAAGGGAACGAAAAGCCATAGGACAAAATTTCCACCTGGTCTCCCCATGCCACCTCCCGTTCAGAAGCAGCTGAACTGCACTTTGGGCCAGATAAGGGCTCTGCCAGATGCTGGGAGGCTGCAAAGGCAGTGGGAGACGATGCCTTTTCAAGGGCGTTTCCGGCTGCAAAAGGCTTTGATCCCAATTACTCATGCGCTTGATTTAAATGTTGCACAAAAATCCCCTCCTCTGGCCGATGCAGAGAGAAACTGCTTGAGCTTGTCTGTGGCTGAGGTCATTTGGGGAAGGTTAAGCGGAAGGCAGAGAGGGACAGTCTCCTGTGGGCAAAATGGGGGATTTCTAGCTGCCTGAGATGGTGTACCCTTGCTTTAGTAAGCTGGGAAGGAGAGGTGGTCACTGTGGCTGCAGGCACAATCTGGACCTGGACCCGGTACAATCTGGAGTGGACTTCAGCATGCTCCCACTGATACCAGGGAGCTGTGGTGCACTGATTGTAAACAGGAGGAGAAGGGAAAGCACAGAGCTTTATCCTGTCTCTGCAAGACCTCTTTCATCTTAGAGCCAGATACCAGCAGCAGATTTATAAGAAAAGCCACAGGACTTCGGCACACGATGTGCTGTACCAAGGAAGGTGATCTGCAGCATTCCTGGAAAAGCTACTTGATCCAGCCACTCAGTACAGAAACAGAGCAATGCTGGTGGGATGGACAAGTCCTCTGGGCAATTACAGAAGATGTGAGGGACATAGAAGATTCCAGGGGGTGATTTGTGAATGCTGGATGCTGACAGAGCCACTGGGATGCTCTCTGTGTATCTGCTCAGCAGTGAAGAAGCAGGAAAGCAGAGAAATTCACAGGCCAGTTTCTGGCCATCTGCATGTTCTTGGTCCCGATTCTGTCACCCTGTGGTGGGGACAGGCCAAAATGATGGTGACCTGAACTGCATCTGGGCTGAACTATCCCAACTCGGTGCCCTGTGTTCAATGGCTTAAGGTAGCAAACACACAAGTCAGGGCATCCCAGGCTGAGGATCTCAAGACTCATGTACTAGAAACAGGTCTTCTGCTCCAGCACAGACTTGCAGACCTAGTAAGGAAAACCACAGGCACTGTGAAGAGCTTTTCCAGTCCATGCTTCGAGCCTTTCCAACAAATAGTTGTCAACCCTGCACCTCGTCATCTCCAGTGACGTTGCTTCGGTGGCTTCTCTGCCCATCTGATATCAGAGCTTCATTATCCTGACCATGCCCTAAAAATACTCCTCCACAGACTAACTCAAATCGCAGTTGTTTCAGTTTAAGTCTGCATTTGTCCTGTCAGCTGGAGCATGGAAGACAGTTTCCCTCTGGGGACAAGAGGTGGCCACTTATCCATGAAGTGCCATGGCTTCTTACTCCAGGAACCTTGTCCTCCACTGTCTCCTAAGTGCAACCTTTGGGCTCACATAACAGAACTAAGCCCTGAATGATAGAGGTTAAAATAAGTTCATTATCTCAGTGTCTACAAAGAGAGTTAATTTCCCTGAGAGTGCTTGGCTCCTGAGTCACCCTCATCTAATCTCCTGCCTTGTCCCTTTATCAGCCATCAGCACTTTCTGGGTAGACAGGTGACTTTTACAGCGTCATCTCACACAAGGCAAATCCTGTAAAAACAGTCAGCAGAGCATTTAAACACTGTCTCTAAAGCAATGCTCATCCAAACACAAGATGAGCTCGCCTCCCTAAACCCTTTTAATCCTTACATCTCTAATGTGAGATACCAGGTTGAGGAAAATAACATCAGCAGTCCCAGTTCTTGGATTAGATGTTCCCCTGCAGCTTCTGAAACTTTTCTAACCATCAGCCAGGAGTTCATCATGCTCTGTGGGCTTGTGCAGAAGAAGCAGCAGGAGGTATTCGCACACCAGGAGAAAAAGAATATGGATATGGGAACAATGTATTAACATCTCTCACAGAAGAGCTCTTGCAGAAGTAACCGCTTTCCAGGGCAGAGGACTCCCTAAAATGATGTCAGCCATGCTTTCATCACAGCATGGTACATGTGGGTGTATTAAGGAGTTTGGGGTGTTAAAGCTATGGTAAAAGATGTGGAAAAGAGGTTTGCATCTGGATATTTGCTGTAGAATACTTCCCCTTCACCTCTATTCTGACATTTTTATACGACAATGTAAAAATTTTTATATTCAACAATGCCATTTGCTGTTTATTTAAGTAACAACAATTGAGCTCGCAGGCATTTCCTGGAGATAACCTTCTGGTGAGGAGCTCTTGTGTTTTAACTGCTCATTAATCCCCCAGTGAATATCCTGGTTTGACACCATTATCGAGACTGCTATATGATCACTGTTGAGACTATAACGCGATCACTTAATGGTAGGTTGTTATTTCTCAGCACTTAATTATAGCGGGGTGCTTGTTGTGTGTCACTAAAATTACTCCACCATAAAAATCCCCATTTTTAACCCCCCGTTCCCACTCATAACTCCCTATGTTGCCAGCCGAGTTATTTCCCTCTTGTGCTCCTCACTCCTTAGCTTGAGATCTGCGTACAGGTGAATCATCTATTTTTTGCTATTTTTGCCCCAAAGGTAATCCATTCATTTCTGAGCAAAGGGAGAGTGAAAAATATAATAAAAATAATTCATGGGCCTCATTATGAAAAAGAGCCACTTTACATGGTCATGAGGTTTCTGTGCAAGCTGAAGGGATGAAAGCTGGCCTGGGGGGGAGGGTTATTTATGGCGCCTCTTCATAAGCATGTTAGGACTCCTCCACAAAGTATTGCTGCTGGGATTGTCTCCCCAGCTCATCCCTCAAACCCATTGCCCTTGTGACTCCATCCTTCCACTGCCTCACAGTCTGAGCCTGGACCAAACAACGGCTCCTTCTTTTCGACTTTAACTCCTTTCTCCATGTAGCTGCACTCTTTTGCTACCACCAGAGGGTTTTTTGTCTGCTTTTTCCTTAACTCTCCTGTCTTGCCTGTGGACCTTCCCTCCAATGCCTGGAAGGCCACTTCTTTCTTAAGTCTGCAAAACACAGGCTGAAAGTCACAGCTTTTTAATTTTATGCTCATCAGCCTGCTTATCTCCTTTGCCTGGCTCCTCGTTTGCTGAGTCCTGCTTGCCACTTGACTATGAGCTTTCTGCAGAAGAGATGCTTGGCTTTGTTTAACAGCCCACACCCCAAACCTCTAACCCTCACCCAAGGTCTGATGACACATACACTATTTAATTGACACAGGAAAATAATTGAGATTTATAATCAAAATGGAAGTGAAGAAGAAACGGTGTGAAAATTTTGAAATACCTGTGTGTAAATATGGAAAAAACAGTAGAAATTCAGCACATATTATGTCGTTGGTGTAGGGACTGCTGGAGCACCAAAGCATTTTGGCCACCAGGTGTACGCATAAATCATGCTTGATAACGGAAAAATTGAAATTGAATGGAAAAATACTCTGTTTACCAAAACATTCCCACTAGAAACATGTTGATCTCTTTTAAAACTAATGCACTGTACATATTCCATTTATGAGATGTGATTCAACATTATTTTAAAGAAAATTTGTGATTAGTCAGTGAAAATGTCCTGGTAACACAGGACCAGCTGAGGACATGTGAGGCTGGCAGACCCTGGTAAGGCACCTTTCTGGGTGGTGGCTTCAGGCCAGCACCACGGCTGGTCACAAGCATATGGAGCATGTGGTAGATTACAATATTTACGTATGTAAGCCTGCAATATACTGAAGTGCAATGGTAGGCTCCAGGTCTGAGAGACCACCACCACAGCATGCTGGCCTGGCAGCTTTAGAGTCTCCCAGACCTTCTTCTCAGGAGTATCGGTTGAGCCCCCTTCCCTAGTTCCACACAGACACAGGCAAGCTACCATGAGCTACCTCTGGCTTCAGTATCACCAGGATGGGCTTGCCTCCAGCTCACAGAGTGGCCAATGATGTTACCTTTCAGTGACCAGTAATTGAGCAGACTGAGCAGGTTTGTAACAGTGCCAGCCTTGCCGTGGGACAGAGGATGGACTAGAGACCTTCCAAGGCCCCTTACAGCCATATAATTTTAAGATTGCATCCTGTAATTGCTTAGGAGTGTATGTAGATCTACAGCCCTGATATTGTGCTTTACAGGTAGAAACCTGTATTGGAGGCAATTTGCTTGAGAGTGTTCCTCAGAGTCCCCTGTTGCACAGGCAGAAGTTCCCACCACCACAGTGGTGGGACATTGCATGGCCAAAGCACCTGAGCAACTTAATCTGATCCCAAAGCCACCAGAGGCTGCAGCAACTGCTTTGAGGACTGCAGAGAGCATGGTCTTCCAGTGGACTCGTTACCAGCAGCCCAAGGGATTGCAGTGCTGAGATCTGAATCCAGAGCTCTGAAGCTTGGGCTGTGCCACGGGACAGATGTTACCAGGTTTCCCTCACATAGGAATGACTGTTCCTTTATGAAAACAAAACTCTGCCATGCTTTGGTCTGCAGAGGACTGTGAGTGGGATACAGGTACCTGTCCTGTTTAGACAGCCTTTACAGTACCAGGAGAGAGTACATGCCACAGGGCTGCAACGTAGACATCCGTGTAAAGCAACTCAAGAAAATTCCATGCTGAAACGTCTACAGTTCTCTGTTGATTACAGAAAAAACCTCTGGGGCTAGCTCAGATGGAGACATCTGTGCTGTCAATGTCTCAGGCCAGCTGGGATGAGTCCCACCCTTTGAGACAGAGGCCGTGCTATTGAAAAAATGTCAGATAACCTGGGGCTGATGCAGCACTTCTGGGCTACAGTAAGGCTGGTGTCCATGGTTTCGCAAAGGCCATCCCCGCCTACTCATCGCTGGAACACAGTTCAGCCAAGGAATGCATTTTCTTGGCTCTCCCTGACTGTTCAGGGCTTAACCACAACAACTTCTTAACGCTGATCTCTGCACGCCGTTAGCAAACGTGCTGGTCATATCGATTGCCTGCTTCTCAAAGCTGTTCCTTCGAGAGGGGTATTATTCTGTGTGCTTAAATAGCATATTTATCTCCCAGTACCAAACATAAGCTGACTCACAGATCCCCAGATAGTGCCTCTATCCAGTATTGCTTCTAAAACACACAATACTGCTATGAAGATACCTCTTGGGACCGTCTTGTTGCTGAAGAGCCCGCTGTTTTCCATCTGCATTCTCAAACACGGCCGCGGCAGCAGCTACCTTTGTGTCCTTTTAACAAACAGTTGCTGCCCAGGACACTTTCACTCCTTCCAAACCAACATTTCTTGCTTTGGCAGGTGTCTCTTCACCTAACAAGAGTCTTGAGCCTCCACTTGCACATCAGGGGGAACGTGGTGCCCATAAGCCACCTCCGAGCCCGCTGCCTTTGCCGGCGGAGCATCCCTGCAGCATCCCTGTGCAGGGATGTGCAACAAGTAATGTGCTGAATGGGGGTCGCTTTTATCCTGTTCCCCCCCCCCCATTTCTGCCTCTGCTGCCTTTGCTCAGACTGGACACTCACACAAGGATGATAATAAGGAAAGCTCAAAGCAGTGGAAGAAAAGCAGAAAAACCTTTTCATGTTTGGTTTTTTTTTTTTTTTGGCAAATCACAATGCGCTGTACATTTTAATAATATTCATTTGAACTGGAAAAAAAAAAACAACCAAACCCAGTTCCCCCCCCCCGACCTTTTTGCAGACCTTTGATAATGAGACACTGCTTCCTCCCAAGAAACCCAAGGGATTACACAGCAATATTCTTCTTGAGCCAAATGTTCCGCTCCCTTGAACAGCTGCACAGGGCTCAAATTGCAGTGGCAATCACCCCGAATTGCGCCACAGAGCTCAGCTTTTACTGCAGCACCTGGGAGCCCAGAGATGTGAGACCCTCTGGGGCTGCAGATGGAGTGGGAATACAATTTGCACCCAGGGCAGAGGCAACAGGATGGAGCCAAATAGCCATGGATGCAGGAAGCCCAGCCTTGATGATCTAATGGTCCCTCCTTGCCTCTGACTCCATGGACTGTGTCCCATAAATCCTACACAAAACAGAGCCTTGTGGTCGCATCTGTTTCCTTCTCTTTTCACCTTCCCTCTCTCTTCCCACACAACCCCTCTGCCCTCACACCCTGGATTTTGCAACGACTCACTTTGCTGAGCGAAGGCTGTTGCAGGTCTGCTCCCAGCAGTTTATTCCTCCTCCTGTGCTTCCCAAAAAACATGCCCTGGCGATACTCCTCTTGACGGACTTATCCCGATTTAAACAAGCAAGGAGCAAGCATTCTGCCTTCCAAGTTTCTTTTACTCCTAAAATTGGTTTAATCCTTTGTTAAGCCCTGTAATAGGTAGGTATCTGCAGCTGGAGTTAAGTAGCATGAAACTATTAATCTTGCTTTAGTGGCCAGAGGTGTGGACTAGCCATTTATTTTCAAGTCCCAGATATTGCTCCAAGATGGTTCGAGCTGCTCGGAGGAAGGAGTGGCTGGGGGTTGAGGGGGTGGACCAGGAGATTTCTTCCAACCTAAATTTTTCTGCAATTCCATATTTCTGGAATAAGTCCATAAGTCAACTTATTGCTGTATTTTGTGTGTGCTCTGTGTGTAATTGTGCACCCTCTTCTTTTAGGCATTTCCTACTCTCTAGTGCTGCTCATGCAACCTCTAAGCAAAATACCTGCTCCAATGTTGTTATTATCCCAGGCTTTATTATCCCAATTATACTTTGCACAACTATTTTGCACGGGCGTGCAAGAGGCATTTGGAGAACTGGTTTCAGCTGAAAATCAGTAAATCCTTACTGGTTTGGCCTGTCACGATAGGAGGAAGCAAAACGTCTTGATGTAATCTAGAAACCAAGTTCCTTTTGTGCTGTTTCAACAGGGCATAAGCAAGCCCATGGTGAAGTTTCACTCTCGTTAAGCTGCGGGCACAAGTTTAATTACACGTCCAGCCACTCCCACGGAAGTCAGAGGGACCATTCACCCTCTTAATTACAAGTCCATGTGTAAAAGTTTGGATAAAGTGTAGTTTAATAAACTCTGTCTAAATGCCAGGCTCCAGATCCCAGAGGACCTATGTTTGCTGAAACCAAATTAGCCCGAGGTGGTTGAACAACAGGGTTTTACATCTGCTCTGCAAACAGTTCCCAGCCCACTATTAAGTTGATTTAAACCAGCATAATTTCACCCAGGTAAGCCAGTAGCCTACCCCACGTCATACTTAGCACCGAATGCTGCAGCCCCAGCTCTCTTTCTGCTTATACTATGGAAAAGGAGGAGCTCTCTCACAGCTGATGGGGTTGGTGTGAAAAGAGGAGCTACCTGCAGGCAGACTCTTCCAAAGCCTCGCCAGTGCCGGTGTGCTGTGCAATTTGCAAGACGTCTTAAGGGTGAGACCTATGAAACCCAAGACAACATAACTGAACACGTTACTTAACTCCATTCCTCAGCCGTGAACGTACAGAATCTGTGCACTTCTGCTACAACAGCCTCCAGTGTAAATCTGGCTGAGAGTAAGCGAGGTGCAAGAAACTTCAGGGGCGTTACCACTAAGAGGGTAGTATTAAAAAAAGATAGTAAGGCTTTGAGAAGAAAAGTGCTCCTGGTGGGGAAGACCCCAGTTGCCTGACTCACATGTTTTTCTTCTCGTAAAAGTCAGGATGAGGGCATTTGTGCTTTCAGAGACTACTTTTTTAAGGGTCTCTCTTTCTGGCATGAAGCCAAGTTCCTACTAGCTAGTACTGTCCCTGCATGAGGGATAACGGAGAGCCTGTGGACCAGCAGCCCAGCGCGACACAGAAAGGTCACCAGACTGAGCACAGGGGAGCTGGAGATACAGAGCCCCAGGCCTGTTTTTGTGAGAAATTCTGAGGAGTCAGCTGTGGAAAAGAGTTTGCACCAGCTAGCTTTTTAGTGGGGTGTTTTCCTGTACAGCCACATTAGGTCTCCAGCAGGAGTGGCTCTCCTGAGAGCTACTAATGAACATGCCGGATCGTTAGCGTCAGCCAAGGGGCAGGTGCCTAAACAACCACAGCCAGCCCTGCTCTGTCCCACGGGAAGCTCCGTCAGGGAGAATTGAGTGTGCAAGAGGTGTACACTCCAGCTGTGATTTTTGACACCAAACCAGCCCTGAAGCGCAAGGCTGGTGTCTCCTGCCACTGCTGCTTTCCTGGTCATAGCCAGGGAAGGTGGTTAAGGCTTCAAGCAGCTGTGAAAATGGAGATTAGGCTTCTCCCGGACAGCGAATAACACACAGGAGCCTTTCCCAAGAGCTAGGAGTCAGCTTGATGTGTGAGCCAGAGGGAGAAAGAGGGAGAACTGGTAGCAGAGCTAAGAGACACAAATAAAGCTAACCCATGTCTATGGGTATGTTTATGCTCCAGTCCCTCAGTTAATTACTGCCTGCTGGTGGAACTGCACCCAGCAGAGGCTGGGTACCGCACAGGGTCTGTCTGTGCACCTGCACCCCTGGAGCAACGCCTGACCTCCCCGTCATCCCTCCGACGGGGTGACTCCGGCTCCCGGGCGGTGAAAGCCGCCAGAGGGACGGCGCTGCCAGGGGCTGATTAGGGAAGGTGTTTTCATCCCAGGGACGTGAGTCAGCCAGGGCCAGGCTACACACCACGGGCAGCAATCACGTTTCCTTGTAGCAGCATCGAGGAGGGTTGGGCAACACCATTTGACTCCCTCCAGAAAGGGCAAAGGCAAGGAAGCCTTGCGCTTGCAAGAGCATCTACAGATGAGCTGGGGAAGAGAAGAGGATGGGGAGGCAGGGATATGATAGCATCTCCTTCCCCTCCTCCTCTTCCTCGCCAGTCTGATCTCTCTAGGAGAGGCGAGACCTCCTCAAACACACCCAGCACCATCTGCCTGCCTGTCTGCCGAGGCGCCCTTGGGACGGCGTTGCTAGCGGGGGGTAAGAGTCTGGCACCCACCACGGGGCTGCCAAGGCTCTCGCTCCACCGAGCCACCACGGGCACCAGCTGCTCCTTCCCCCCTCGTCCCCCCCCGACGTCAGAGGAGAGAGTCGCCGAGGTCAGACATAGCAGAGATGCTTCTCCGCGAGAAACGCAGCGCGTCTGGCGCGGCCCCTAACAATATGCAGCCTGTCTTCGCCGTTTTGTTTGGGTTTTTGTTTTGAACATACAAAACTGCTTTGCCTCCTTTTATTCCTCCCAAGAATACCCCGCATAATGACGGCAGCTCCTCTCTTTTCAGCCCCTTCCCTCCAGCTGAATGTGCGGAGGGTCACATTGTACCGGGCTTCAGCGGTGGTGGCTCTGAATGCCTTTCGTTATCCTCTGGCTGGGCTCCGTTTTGGAAGGAAAGAGGGAAGACAGAGCTATTTTTATAGCATCTAGGCTCTCCCCAGACTGCATCTAACTTGCTATTGTTGGTCAATGATCTTTCAATTACTTGCTACGCTCAGGACTTTGCTCTGTTTTTGCAAAAAAGGGCTGATGTATTCAACACGCTCTTTCCCAAGAGCAGGCTGGAACTGGACGATTAGGCTACGCAGGAGAGTTGCTCATAAACAAAGCCTTTTTTTTTATAAATATCAGAGTTTGAAAGTGCAGTTGTCTGGGGTTTTTTTCCGACAGAAAATCTAGCATTCTGTCATAGTTGTCAAAAATATCTATCAGAAACGTCAAGCTGAAGTGATTTGTCTGTTCCCAAGAAGTGCAAGTTACTTCCACTTTTTTTTCCTTTCCTTTTTCCTCCTTACTCTTTATGCAACACCCCGATTTTTGTTATGAAGCAGGAGGTTATCTCAAAATATGCCAGGATTTCAGAGGAGTGGCTTTACAGAGATTATGGCTCTGGGCTGGGAGCCACACTTTCCAGGTTTGGACCTAACTTCAGTCCCTTGTCTATAGAAATTGACATTTTCCCAAACAGACGGTCTGTTTTCATAGTTACCCAGCTCGAGGCAACCAGATGCTGGTCTTCAGAGCCTCCACGTCTTCCCACTAAAATGAGATGGAGATGTATGGGTCAAATATTTCCATAAAGTTCTTTCATGATATGACCTGAAAAGAGAAAATCTATAAAAAAAAACAGCAGCAGAGCAGACGTACTGTGAGCAACTTGGCCACTGTGATGCATTTACTGAACCTGGATCAACCCAGCAGCCTTTGCGGTGCTATGGAATTGTACAGAATGAAATATTGTTTCTCCTGAATTAGATATAAAGCCAAGGTCTTAACATTTGTAATGACTAGAGCGCTTTCTCTCTGCATGGAGACCCAGGTCTTTGTGGGGTTGTTCCCATCTCACCAACCACCACCTCCACAATTACCTTTGAAAGGTTTTTAATTTTCTCTCTTAATTCCTGCAGTTCCAGTAAAGTTTTATTATTAGTTTCCTAAAAATGAAGCACCTAAAGCAACTGTGCAGATGCAGGTATTTTTCAGCTATTCGTCACTACCGTGCCTGCAAATCTATCAGACCTTTGTTCCCGGCAGCACTTTAGTTACTATATTTCATTCCTTATTAAGCATATTTTCAAAGGACCTTTGGTCATTACGTACACGTCTAAATGAAGCAAAAAGAGAGGTCAAACTAGACCTCTAGCAAACTCTGAGCTGATGTCTAAGTGTACTTAATAATTGGATGTGTGTTCTCAAACGGGCTCACGGCAGGATTTCCAGGTGGGTGGGTAGAAAACAGAGGGTTTCTGCGCTCACTCCTGCTGTTCTGACAGTGGTATCAGCTGGGGACTTTCGCTGGAAAAGTTCCTTATTTGCATGAGAGAAGGAGGACTTGTGCCAGCGTGAGGTCTGGGACATGATCACAGAAATCCAATAAAAACCAAGGGTGTTTCGTTGTTTGCAGGAAGTCTGAATTCCAGAGAGAAAAAACCCCACGAAGCAAGCCCTTCAAGAGGCCCCTGGAAGGTGATGTGGCAGTTGTTAAGTGTAGGGTTGGTTCACACACCTCCCCAGAGAGCGACCGAGCACCTCAAGATATTTTGGTCTGGACCTGACCCTGTTCAGCCTCAGACCCCACTGGTGCTGCAGAGGAGAAGTGCTGAGGGAAGGGGAGCTTCGGGGAAAATGGGGCTTTGTTTTGAGTCATCTCAGGTGCTTGGGTGAAGCTGCATTTAATGAGAAAGGCTTTGGTGCTACGTGTGAGCTGCTTTTTTTTTTGGATTAGCAGGAATTCCTTCCTTGCTGTTCACTTCAGCCTGGCAAGGTGAGGAATTTCTGGTGAGGGGCAAGGGATGATCTCAGCGCTGGATGGCAGGACGTCCCTTTCCTTTCTCCCGCCGTTTGCAGCGCAAGGAGGATGTTTTGGATAGGTAGCAAGGACACGCTGCTGGAATCAGGCTGCCCTGTGCCATCTGGATACAAGCAGGGCAGCTGGAAGGACCTGCAACGGAAGGGATGGGGCTGGGAGATGCTGAGGATTTGGGAATGTGGGCAGAGGCCGCAATGGGTGGGAACAGCAGGTTGGGTGAGGAACAGATAAAACTGGCGATGCTGGGTTATGAGCTAATTGGAAATAGCTGGTTCCAGGCCCTTGGGAAGGGAGTTATTTCTGGAGTTTAGGGCTCCTGTGAAATAGCTCACCTCAATGGAAGGAAAAAAAGCATGTATAATACAGCATTATGGTTATGGCTTCATGTGATTTTTGACCCCAGATACCACCATGACTTGATCCACTCTGAGTCGTGCAGATAAACAGACCAAGCAACGAGCTTCCTGGGGCAGCTCCACTGTTTACACATCCGTGATACCCAGCTCAGCCGTGACTCAGCCGTCAGTAATGATGTTCTGACCTTATTAATATCAATGGGAGTCTTCTTAACGAGGACATAATTTCACCCCAGAGGCCAATTCATTAATTAGCATCTCCGGCTATCCTGTCATTGGGCATAGGAAGAGGGTAGTAACTTGACTTATAGACTGAGCAAATACGTGCTGAGTAAATACGCCTTCAATTGCGTGTGTAACGACAACATACAGGGTCGTAAAAGTTTTCCAGCAAGACTGCAAAGCGGCGAGAGCAGCTCCTCACTCCAAACGTAACGCAGTGCTGGTGGTACTTGCTCGTTGTAGAGTCTGATCTGAAATCAATGTCCGAGGAAACGCTTGCTTAATAAATTAGTTGCTGATTCCACGTGCTGCACGGAGCTGTGCGAGAGCCACTCAAGTGCTGTCCCGATGACTGTATTTTTTTTAGCCGTGATTCTTCCGTCCCTCAGTGCAACCCCCTTACTGTGTGTGGTTTGCAAAAAAACACCATTGTCCTGTTGCGCCCGTTGCCAGGAAAGGGTATTTTAATCATCCCAGTATGTCTATTATGAAATATTTCTGTTTTCCGAAATAAAAATAGCTTAGCCTGCAATCTGGGCTAACCTAACTCCCGCCCTTCTAAATTGTATTTTTATGTCGGAAAGCTGCCTGCTAATAAAAAAAAACAAAACAAAACAAAACCAAAATGAAGCATTTTTGGACATTCTTTGCATGTTAAAACTGAACAGACCAAACTTAATTTAACGACAATGATCTCCCACAGTTAATGTTTCATGCAGACCGCAACAGGGCACAGTGTGATCACTAACAAGGTCAGGAAAGGATTTCTTCTGTTGTGCAATATTCACGGATGTTAGTCTTCTCTGAAACACTCGAGATTGGCCACTGGCAGCTGATGAGCGCTCCATCAGCCAGACTACTGGCTTGTCACGATGGAAGAACTCTCTCTCCCTGCTCCCATTTGCTGGATGGTCTTTCTTAACTCTTCATTTAAGAGCATTAAAATTTGCCTGACAAAAACCGACCAAACAATCACTGCATAGATCTGATTAATTTAGTTATTTGGTAGAAAATTTTTCCATTTACCAACTTTAAGGAAAAAAGATTGGAGGAAGTGTGGGGAGAGTTGTAGGAAGAGATGGCATCTTGTGCTTTTCCACCTAGCTGGAAAAAAACCCCACAGAAATTGTTGAGCACACAAGCAGTTCTTCAAGTGTGACACTGATGCAGAGAAGTTCAACTGAAGTCCAGGATGGGAACAATACAAGTTTATTGTAACCATGTTAACCCATGTTTTTACTTTCACTCTCCTGTGCAACAGCTAGCAATGTTTGGCAAGAAAGAGGGGAGCAGGTGTTATGAAAATATGAGTAATGTTATCTCTGATAACTGCAAGTGAATACAAACAGATGTGGGGAGAGCAGGGGAGGAGGATCTAGGATGGAGGATGGAAGTGGTATTTGACAGCAGATGTCAACGCCAGGTCTGAGCTGGTAATATCTAACTAATGCATGCGGTACAGAAGCTGTGCCAGAGAAGTTTCCACTGGTGGGAGCCCTTTGGAGAGCAGGTCAGCCCAGCACAGCATTTTTAAACTGATCCCACGATTTCATTCTCCTTCTCGGGGCCTCAAGCAGAAAAGGCAAAAAAAAATGCAAAGCAATGTTTTTTTTAGACAGACACTTGACTGACAAGACGACACAAACCGGTCTTTAGACCAGTTTCCTATCTGCTCACCACCTGTCATTCTTGACAACTCACTTAGAAATCACTGAAGCTCCCACTGAAGCTCCCTCCTTCAGCTCAGAAAGGTAACTAATATTTTGATTTCTACATATGAATGAAATATTTAAATGTAGCCAGTTGGCTATCTCCATCTAGTCTGTTGTCTGTCTTCGCGTTACTGTACCTAAACCCCGTCACCCTTTTTGCAGGGAAAAAATATGAATAGTATCTTTTTTTGCCTTTCATTAAAAAAAAAATAAAATACTTATTTCTCAGCTGTTGACATCTTTTGATGTTTGAAACAAGGTATTAACTATTTGAGTAACTCTAGATACAATCAAGAAGATTAACGCAGACCAAAGTCAAGATTTACCCAAGAACATCATCAGCTTTCTCACTCCTTCATCCTATCGAAAATGAAATCTCAAATCTGAGATTTCTGATAATCTCAAATAGCATCTTGTGTTTCTGCTCCGCCCTTCCTGCCACAAATGGCATCCTTGCTAGTGTGTTTACAATAGAGTCATCTGCTTTGGCCACGAACTCGGGAGAGGACCAGAGAATGCTTTACTTCTTCTCCCTCAGTCCTTTGCTGTTACGAATTAAGGCCTAAAAGTCCTCGGAGAGCATCAGCTTAACTGTTTTTCCAGGCTGAAAAAGGTATCCCTTTTTGCAGATCCCTGTCTTCCTGCTTACACAATTAAATAGTAATTGAATAAATAGTAATAAATAAATAAATAGTAAAACAGATGCATCTCCCCAATTTTAAACAGGAAACCTTTACTACCAAGCGATGACAAATGTCCCGTGCTGGTGAGCTTGGGTTTTTGTGCCACTGTGCTTCTTGCACGAACAGCTTATTTTGCTCAAGCCCTGCCCGTGCTGGCAGATCTCAGCGCCAAGCGAACTACCCCTAAACCCCAAGGTTTTTTCCCAACCCGAGCACGAACAACCAACCCCAGCTTTAACTGCTCCCACTTGCAGCCGCAGAACGCAGCACCCCCTTCCCCGATCTCTGCCACAAACCAAGCCTCGCCACCCCGTTCCCCTGGCAGCCCCCCGGGCCCTGTGTGGAGGCAGCGGGGGTGGCACAGACCCCTCCTCACCCGCACCCCGCCATGAGGAGCCGGGGCTGCCGTGGTGCCAACAGCCGCACGGACACGGGTGGAACACCCTGCGGCGAATAAAGCAAAAGCGATAATGAAAAAAATAATAATTTAATAATCCAAAACCCAAACCCCAGCGTTTTTTTTTTCGTTCCTTCTCCCTCCCCTTCGGCCTCGCGGCCTCCCGCACGCCCCAGCGCCTCCCTCGCCGGGCCTCCTTCGAGGCGGCTTTAGGGCCGGGGCCCGGCGGGGCGGCCGGGGAAGCAGGCCCAGGGTGGCGGTGGCGGGTGCCAGCGCCCACTCTGAGGGTCGTTCTCCCGGGGACAGCCTGGGGACGGCTGCGGGGACCCCCCGGCGCGGGGGCGGAGGACACGCACCCCCCGCCGCTCTGCGCTCCGCCGGCAGGAGGGGGCGGGACGGGGCGCCAGAATCCCGCTGCCATTGGCCGGCCCTGGGGGTGACGTCATCGACGGCGGCCCGGCGG